>CM060408.1:134563326-134745998 GCA_030545235.1 Helianthus tuberosus | reverse complement strand
GATCGATAGTGGCACGTCTTCTCGTAGATTTCATAAGGCGTATATATATATATATAGGGAGAAGATCATGCGAGAACCACCTCTTATTGCGAGAACCGCGAGAACCAATGTGAACACAACCAAAAATGCCTAAAAATAGCTAAAAATCACACAAAAAATTTTTTTTTTTGAATTTTTCAATATTTTTTATAAAAAAATCGCTAATTTTCGAAGCCAAAATTTTTTTTAAAAAAAAAAAATTAGCTTGGGGGGGGGGGGTTAGGTTTTTTTTGGGGGGGGGGGGGGGGGGTTAGGTTTTTGGGGGGTGGGGGAGGGGGGTTTAGGTTTTTTGGGGGAGGGGGGGTTAGGTTTTTTTTAGGTTTTAGTTTTTAGCATTTAGCTTGGGGGGGGGGGGTTTAGGTTTTTTTAGCTATTTTAGGTTGTGTTCACATTGGTTCTCGCGGTTCTCGCAATAAGGGTGGTTCTCGCATGATATCCCCTAAAAAAAACCTAACCCCCCCCCCCCCCAAGCTAAATGCTAAAAACTAAAACCCCCAAAAAACCTAAAAAAAAACCTAACCCCCCCCCCCCCCCCCCCCCAAAAAAAAAAAAAACTTAAACCCCCCTCCCCCACCCCCCAAAAAACCTAAACCCCCCCCACACCCCCCCCCCCCCCCCAAGCTAAAATGCTAAAAACTAAATCCCCAAAAAACCTAAAAAAAAAATATAAAAATATATAAAAAAAATTTAATATTTTTTATGCTAAAATTGCTACTTTTAGTGGCCAAAAAAAAACTTTTTTTTTTTTTTTGCTTCGAAAAGTAGCGATTTTTATATAAAAAATATTAAAAAAAAAAATTTGTGTGATTTTTAGCTATTTTTAGGCATTTTTGGTTTTGTTCACATTGGTTCTCGCAATAAGAGGTGGTTCTCGCATGATCTTCTCCCTATATATATATATATATACTCGAAATCTTGACGATTGAAATGAATTTAATCAACTATTCATTTTATAAATTTTTTTGAATTCTTAGACGATCGAAATAAATATAGATAGTTCTATTTATTTTATATGATCTCGAATACTAACGTTGGAACTATAAATTCCGAATTGTTGATGTTTGGAATAAATATAAAACATTATATTTATTTTATAAAAGTATTCGAAGTTATTCGAATTATCGATGTTTTAAAATAAATGTAGACAATTATATCTACCTTTATAAAAGCTTACGGACTAACGCCATTTGTAATAAATATAAACGGTTATATTTGTTTTGTATAAGTATACGAATGTGCGACGGTTGAAATAAGTATAAACAATTATATTTGTTTTGTAAAAGGATCGAGTTTCGTTAATTAGTATCTCGTTTTATAATTCGTGGAATGTTGCCAAAATAAATATGCTTTACATTTATCTTTAAAAGAAATACTCTAATTTCCGATAGGTATCGTTTTAATGATATAAATGCATTTGTATTTCGGGTTTTTAACGAAATCGGACAGAGCTTCCTCTATTTTTGGAATAACCCGACAACTAAAGTGTCGATATAATTTCAATATTCAACAAATTTCAACAGTATAACCACTATATATAAATTTTTTGTCAAATGTATCGAACGTAAACTAACATCTAATCGAATTGGGTCGAGCTCGGTCGCGTAAACTCACTAAATTCTAAACTAACGTATATATATATCTGAAAGTTTAACGTGTCGTTAAAACTTTTCCAGGTCTTGCGTTGACTGGTTTCTACCGGTTGACCAGGTTGACTGTTTGCCCGAATTGACCAACATTGGCCAGTCAACCCGCTATGTTGACTGGTGTGACTTTCTTGATCGAGCCATTGACTACCGTTGACTGAAAGATGACCCGAACTCGAAGAAAAATCTTGAACCGAAGCTGATGTTGAATGTTTTTACTCAAGTTGGACCGAACTAAAACCCGAGCCAAACCTGAACCATGTGAACCGTAGCATGAACCAATAACTAAGCCGAATCACTACAACCCCAAAATAAGACTCGAACTGTAAAACCACCACCACTGCCGCCGCCGTTCTTTGACGGGGTGGCTCTGGCGTCACTGACGCCGTCAACACCAAAGCACCACCGTCCCCATCAACACCAGAAACAAGAGGTACGAGCCGGAGAAGCATGATCTGGGAGGATTTAAAAGAAAGGAGAAGGGGTTAGGGGGTTTACTGTTGGATCTGAGTTTGTTTCTGATTGTATTTTACGTTTGAGATTAAGATGGAAATGAAAGAGTTGTGCAGCGGAATTAATATGAAAACAAACTTTGCATACAATCAAACGAGAGTATTGCTTTGATCAAGACATTTTCAACAAGGAACCGAATGATTGAATTAACTTTCAACAACGATTACAAGTAATGCTTGAATACAAACTCCCCCTCAGCCAGAGCTCAGCGTTTGTTCGTGCAAAGAAGATGGTATTGCAAGAGCTAATAGAACAGTACAAAGTACTGAACTATTTATAGGCACTAGCAAACCACTGAGCATCTTAACTGACGTCACCATGAAAGTGACATCTAACCTCCTAACAAACTCTAACCTCTGATCTATACAAACACTGATGTACTAACTACTGCTATTACAATTCATTACATAAAAGACACTTAAACAGCTGCTGCATCCTTCCACTGTTGTGAACCCAGCAGTGCTTGTCCGGATCAGCAGTACTAGACTCAAGGCAGTAGATTGTTTCAGAAGAGCTTTGGTCTTCCATCAGTCTTTGACATTGGGCAGTAGATGCAAGGCAGCAGTTGTAGGTCAGCACTTAGTAAGATCAGCAGATAGGAGGTCAGCAGATATGAAACCATTTTCAAGGGGAGAGATTTGTATGTAAACATCTGCTTATTCTGGATCCACTGCTCTGATCCAGTTTTGGCTTTAATTATCTGTTCCTCTGATAGGGTTCAATCCCAACAATCTCCCCCTGGAACAGATAATGCCAAAACTCTTCATTATTGTGGAAATCTTTATTTCCTCATTAACAGTTCCCTTATCTGACCTTTGAATTGTAGTTCAAAGTCTAGAGCATCTGTGTCTTCATCATCCCTGCTAAGTGGAAGATCAAGGAGATCCTGCAAATCTTCAAGACTCAGGCCAAGAGCATGTTCCCTTGATATTTTCTCCACTTCTCCACCAGACCTGAGCAAAGTCAATACGCAGGTCTGTTTGTCAGTTTCCCACTTTTGTATTTTTGAGCCTGGTGGGTTTCTTGGGAGATGTTTATTTGCAGAAGTATTTGGTGAGGCTGGCCTATTCATAGCTGGCTGAGCAGCACTTGCAGATTGTTCTAATTCAAGATCTTATTTTATCATTACTTTCGTGCCTGCTTTTACAATGGCATCTCCAGCTAATAGATCTTGAATTGTTTCAATACTCAACTGGTTTTTGCTCCTTCTTTTGTAGATGGCAGCACCAGCTGGAGCAGTGGTTCTTTTGATTTGCAGCTTTGGTGGTCTTTTTGAGACCTCTGCTTTGGAGTAGTCAGGCTTTTGTGGAACTCTTGGATCTTTCTTTCTAAGTTCCTCTAAGCTTTTATAGGTTGCCCTGACTCTATCTTCTCCCCACTTTGTCACTGAATTCTTTGACCCATAATCAGCTGCAATCAGCTCCTCTTTCATTCTCCTCAACTCTAACATCTTCTCAGCTTCAAATTGTTTAAACTTTTCAGGAGGAGTCTGCTTGACCTTATTTTTAATCATTCCTTGAATCCTGGCTGCTTCTTTTTCAAGCTCAGGAATGGTCCAGTTTTTGTACATGTGTTTCTCCCCCCTTGTATTTCTTGTAGGTCATGATGTTCTCAATGTAGTCTTTTCTCAAGGACTCATCTGCCCTTTCTGAAATTTGCTGACATACATTTTTAGCAAATCGCTCCATAGCATTGACCTGTGAGAGTAAAAACTGATAGTTTTGTTGAAATTCTCTATCAGATTTCTCTTTTCTGTTTTTGATTGCAATATCCTCTGCTTGTTTGGCCTTGAGTTTCAAGTATTCTTCAACATTGTTAGGCCTGGGATATCCTGCAATTGATGGCAAACTCCTTTTGGCTGGGTCATCCTCATAATAAAAGGATTTTATTTCTTCCCTAACTGCAATGAGTTCTAGAGGGAATGAGACACCAGCAGGAGGTAGTGGTTTTAAAATTTGAGCTGAAGAGAGAGGTATAGGTTTTGGAATAGTGACAAGTGATAGGGATTTTGAAGATGTTGGTGGTGGTGAAGGTGAATCATCATCTGATATATAAATCCTTCTCCTTTTTGTTTTAGAAGAAGCAGATGATGTTTTGGGTGGATCAGTGGTGGTAGATTGTATGGCAGTGGTTTGTGATTGACTAACAGTTGTTGAAACAACTGGTGTTTCAACCACTGTTGTCATTACAACAGATGTTATAACATCTGTTGTCTTCTGCTTTTTGTCAGCAGGTGAAAGTGGTGGTGAAACTGTTTTTGATGGTGACAGTGGTGGTAAAATAGTGGTTGTGGTGTGTGTTGAAGAGAGAACAGATGTTGAAACCACTTAAGTACCAGCAGTAGTTGATACAACAGGAGTTACAACAGCTGTTTGAGTGGAGATTTGATGCTGATGGCTTTTGGATGGTGGTTTTGGAGGCTTTGGAAATCTGGATGGGATGGACTTAGGTTTTCTTTTTGTCTTCGGATTTTTAGAGTCCTTTGATCCAGAACAACCTTGCTCATACAGTTCCATGAAAGCTCTTTTCTCCCCATTCCATCTTGAGATATCCTTTGCCATTCTATCTCTTTTAACACTTGCTACTCCTTCATCAAGTGCTTCTTGAGTTGCATCAACCTTTTTACTACCATCTGGCACAGGAATTTTTCTGGTCATAGCATCCTTTTCAGGTTCAATGTAAAGACCATCATCTATTCCTTTCTTCTTCCACTCCTGAATTTTCTCCCCCTTTTTGGCATTATCTTCTAGGAGTTGATCAATGAAAAGTACTGTTGGAGGAGCAGTGCCAGTGGTGTGCAGGATCTGAGTTTTGAGAACTTTTAGATCAACCTGAGTGTTCTTGAACCTTGACTCCATTGCATTTCTCAGCTGTTGAACATGTTTTTCATGTTGCTGATCTGCTAATTGTGCTTGTTGATGGAGAAAAGGTTGAAACAAATTCCAGAGCTCATTTGTAGCAGGTGCCCTTTGTGGAGCAGGTGCTTGAGATGGAACAGCAGTTGATTGTACCTTTTGTACTTGTAACACCTGTTGTAGCATATCTTTGAGTTCTGTAACAGAGTTATCAAGCTTTTCAATACGATCCGTCAATTTCTGGTACTTTAAACCATCACCCAAGTTAATGAGATCATCTGATTTCCCAATAACAGTGGTTTTATCAGTAGTTGATGTAGGGAGTATACTCTAAACATTAACCACTGATGCCCCTTTTTCTTGGTACTGGGGTCTTCTTCCTTCAACACTTGACAACCTTTTGATGTTGCCAGTAGGATAAATAAATCCACTAGTGATTGGCAGAGGTGCTATAAAAGGAATTGCCTCCAAGGAAGTCTTATTGATGTAACCACTGTCCAACTGTAAACCAATAGGGTTCAACAGTTGTAGTGGCTGCTTCACTTGGACTACCACCAAGAGTTACTTGGAACTCAAGGGGTCTAACCTCCTCAGGTTGTGTTGGTGGGTTAGCAAAGATTGATACATCAGACCCAGTCAGTTGTTGAGGTATATTCTCATTGATAGGTGATTGAGAAGGACTGGTTAATGCCTGGTTCAAATCAATTGCATCCAACAGCAGTTTAGTTGGTGAGGGAATTGTGGATGTGAAGGGTGGTGTAGAAAGTGGATTTGCCCTGGGTATTGAGATGTGGATGATAGAAACGAGTGTTTCCAGAGCATCATGATGTGGAGGCCCTATTTGTACAACCTGTTCTTTTTGTGAAGAAGCAGGAGGAGTTTTGGTTATGGGTTGAGATATTTGTACCAACTGCTGTGAGGAAGTAGCAGCAGTGGTTTCTTGTGACACTTGTGTTGTCACAGGCAGGAGCTCTGGTATCTCATCCTCCAGAGTTGCCTTTTTGATGGGTTTTGGGGGTTTTTGAGTTTTTCTTTTTGTAGGCTTTTTGGTGATTGTAGGTGTGGGTTTCAAAACAGTTGTGCTGCTGCTTTGATCACCTTGAGCAGTGGGCTCAGCAGCAGATACTTGAGGAGCAGTTGTAACTGCTAAAATCTGCTCAGGCACCT
This sequence comes from Helianthus tuberosus, assembly GCA_030545235.1. Lineage (NCBI taxonomy): Eukaryota > Viridiplantae > Streptophyta > Magnoliopsida > Asterales > Asteraceae > Helianthus > Helianthus tuberosus. The sequence goes on along the minus strand of CM060408.1, from coordinate 134,739,781 downwards.
CTGCTTGTGTTTTGCAAGGTGCTAGCATTCTTGAAAAAGTTTCAGTTGTTAAACTGTTTATTTGAGTAGAATCACCTTGGTTTATTACAGCTAAATCATCCTTACTGAATTTCTTTGCAAAATAGTAACTTAAAAACCTTGGAAACAGTAAGAATGATTTTGTTTCAACATTATTAACCAAATCTTTAAAAATTTCCCGAGAATAGTTAAAATTTTCTCCTTGAAGAATTGCATATCCCAGATTTTGAATCTTTAAAGGGATTTCATTGAAAGAAGTGGTTTTGTTTGAAACACATAGTAGGAGGGTATGAAATAAAAATCTGGTTGCAGAAGGAAAATAACCTTTTTCTAAGGTAAGTTTCTTCATTAATGTGGCTTCATACCCTCTCTCAATGAAGTCAGTTTGTAACTCGTTTTTAGTGAAAGAAATTTTACCTTCCTGATCACCGAGTTGAAAGACCTCTGAAATGGATTGTGGTGTGATTTGGACAGCTTTACCCTTTATAGAAGAGGTTATGGTGGTTGCAGTGTCTCCTTGTTTTTCAAGGGTTGCATTCTTCCAGAACTCTCTTTGGGTCGCCAAATAGATTGGTGCATCGGCAGTGAACAAAGTTTTGTACTTTGATTTTGCCATGATGTCAATGATGGAATCGAAAACATTTGTGGTTCCTGGTTTTGTGAGAAGACCCAGGAGATTGTGAGATGGTTTATGTGGAATTTCAGTGGAGATTGCCTTTTGAGAGGCTGTTTTCGATGATGATTTGGATGAGGGTTTTGAAGAAGACTTCGATTTTGTCATTTTGAAGATGAATGATCGAAGAAATTTGTAAAAGATGAGAAGAAAAACTGCTTTGAGAAGAGAATTTTTAAGAATTCAATTCGACAGTAAAACCCTGTTTTGGTGGTGAGTGGGGGATTTTATAGGGAAGGAAGTGAATGCTGACGTGGCAGCCGTTACAAAAGATCTGACCAATATGTACTGCCCACGTGACAACCCCTGGTGAAAGTGAAGGACAGTACTTTTGTGAAAGTGACTGATGAAGGCAGTGGTAGTAGAGCAGTGGATGATTTTCACTATCAGTGGATAGTATATCAGTGGATAAGACACTTCTTTTGAACAACAGAGTTTATCAAAGGAATGAGAGAACAGGGGTTGACTTTCAGCAGTGAACAGACTTTTGAAGTAAAGCAGACTTTTGAACAATCAGTGTTTAATGGCAGACGTTTAAGGATTTTAATGAAATATTTAATTTGAGCTATTTTAAGGATGGATTTTTGATTTTCTGAAAACATTTTGGTGCTTTTATTCATAGAAAAACAAGATGTTGCTTGTTATTCCATGTTCAGCATCCCAATCCTAGAGACCAAGCTTTCAAAAGTGGTTGTATCAAGTGCTTTTGTGAGCACATCTGCCAGCTGGTCTTTAGTTGGGACATGGTGCAGAGAAATCAAACCTTTTTCATAGCAATCCCTCACAAAGTGATGTCTGATGTCGATGTGTTTGGTGGTTGAATGGGAAACTGGATTTTTGATGATATTTTCTGCTGCCTGACTGTCTAACATGAGTGGTGTCTTTAAGGCAGTGATACCAAAATCCAGCAACTGATTTTGAAGCCACAGGAGTTGGGCTGTACAGCTTGCAGCAGCAATGTATTCAGCTTCAGTAGTGGATGTTGAAACAGCTGCTTGCTTTCTGCTTTGCCATGAAACTAAGCAATCACCTAGAAACTGGCACCCTCCTGATGTGGACTTCCTTGTGGTGTGACATCCAGCAAAGTCACTGTTTGAAAAACCTGAAAGCTTGATGTTCCCATTAGCTGGATACCAGATACCAAGTGTGGGAGCACCTTTTATGTATCTGAAGATCCTTTTTACAGCAATGAGATTTGATTTTCTGGGAGCTGATTGACTTCTTGCACAGACACATGTTGCAAACATGATGTCTGGTCTAGATGCAGTTAGATACAATAAAGACCCAATCATGCTTCTATAAAGTGTTTGGTCAATCAGCTCATCCTTTTCATCAGACATGACCAGCTTATTTGTTGCCATGGGTGTGCTGCATGGTTTACAATTATTCATATCAAATTTGGTTAAAAGTTCTTTAGCATATTTGCTTTGATGAATGAAAGTTCCATTTTGCATTTGCTGTACTTGGAGACCAAGAAAGCATTGCAGCTCACCCATTGCACTCATTTCAAACTCAGCTGTCATGAGTTCTCTAAACTCTTCACACATTGAGTTACATGTGCTTCCAAAAATAATGTCATCCACATAAATTTGGACAATCATTAAATCCTTCCCTCTCCATTTTAAAAACAGTGTTTTATCAATGGTACCTCTTTTGAAACCATTTGAGAGTAGGAAGTTGGAAAGAGTTTCATACCAGGCCCTTGGTGCTTGTTTTAGGCCATACAAGGCTTTGTTTAGCCTGTAGACATGATCTGGATAAAATGGATCCTCAAAACCTGGAGGTTGACAAACATACACCTCTTCTTGAATTGTACCATAGAGGAAGGCACTTTTGATATCCATTTGAAACACCTTCATATTGTGGTTGACAGCAAAGGCCAGGAACAGTCTAATGGCTTCCAATCTTGCAACAGGGGCAAATGTTTCATCATAATCAATCCCCTCTTCCTGTCTGTAACCTTGAACCACAAGCCTGGCTTTATTCTTGACAACAATACCCCTTTCATCAGTTTTGTTCTTGAAGACCCACTTTATGCCAATGGGACTAACCTCTTCTGGCAGTGGTACAAGCTCCCATACTTGTTGTCTTTTAAACTGTTGGAGCTCCTCTTGCATGGCTTCTACCCAGCTGTTGTCTTTCAGTGCCTCTTGGTACTTGACTGGTTGATGGAGTGATAGAAAACCAGCAAAAAGACAAATTTTTTGGGTTTGGCTTCTTGTGAGCACCCCTTCATTTATGTTGCCAATGATTTGATCAGGTGGATGAGATCTCAAGAAGATTAAATCTCCTTGGTATGGTATGATGGCATTGGTTGGTGAAGGCTGCAAATGTGTATCATCTGAGCTAACCACTACTGGGGACTTTGATGATCCAGCAGTGGCTTCAAAAGGTGGTGGAATAGGATGTGGAAGCAGTGGTTGATGGGCTACTTTGGTCAACAACTGTTGAGGTAGCAGTGGTAGAGCTTTGACAACTGTTTTGAACAGCTGGTGCTTTTCCCTTTGTGGCAGACCTTTGAGGGATGATGATTTCATACCCATAGTCTGGTGTTGTATCCTCTGATGGACCTGCACTGTTAGTCTTGACAGCAGTATTTTCAAAAGTAAATTTTTCAAGATCAAACAGATCTGCAGGGTTTGCTGGGATTTTCATTGATGAAAGTTCATTAAACTTTACATTCAAAGTCTCCTCCACTGCCTTGGTCCGTGTATTGAACACTTTGTAGGCCTTGGCAGTGGTTGAGTATCCCAAATGATAACCACAATCAATTTTGGCTGCAAATTTTGAAATGGAATCTTTTAAGTTCAAAATAAAGCATGGGCAGCCAAACACCTTGAAATATGAGATCAGTGGTTTGATTTTATACAGAATTTCATAAGCAGTCTTTTTGTGCCTGGGGTTTATTAAAACTCTATTCTGAACATAGCAAGCAGTGTTTACTGCCTCTGCCCAGAAAGTTAATGGCAAACCTGAATCTGCAAGCATGGTTCTGGCAGCCTCAATCAAAGTTCTGTTCTTCCTTTCCACTACCCCATTCTGCTCTGGTGTTCTAGGGATGCTGTACTGCCTTACAATCCCTTTCTTCACACAGAAGGCATCCAACTCCTTATTTTTAAATTCTGTGCCATTGTCACTCCTGAAGCTTTTCACTGGAAGGTCAAATTGCTTTTCAACCTGTGTCACAAAGTCTTGCAAAATGCCTGCAGTCTCATCTTTTGAGTGTAAAAAGAAAGTCCATGTAAACCTAGAAAAGTCATCAACAATAACCAAACAATATCTTTTCTTTTTGAGGCTCATGACTTGAATTGGGCCAAACAAATCCATGTGTAGCATTTGCAAACACTAGGTTGTTTTGGACTCTTCAATGGACTTGTAAGAACTTTTATGCTGTTTTCCTTTTAAACAGGAAATGCAATGTTCAGGACATGAAAACAATTTTTGTGGTAGGCCTCTCACCAAACCATTTTTTAAATTTCTGTGATTGTCTTGAGATTTGTGTGCCCCAGCCTTCTGTGCCAAAGTTCTGTCTCTTTGTTAGAGGCAGCTGAGAACAGACAGGCATCAGCTCTGGGACACTCTTTTGACATGTCAACAACATAAACATTGCCACTTCTTTAAGCAACAAGTTTAGTTTGACCAGTTTTGATTATTGCTTCAATCTTTTTGACCATTTCTGGTCCAACAATCCTACAACAATCTTTTGTGAAGAATACCCAAACCCTTTGTCACTCATTTGTGATACACTCAGAAGGTTGAATTTTAGATTGTCTATTAGATTGACATTTTCAAATTTTACATTTCCAGATTGCACTGTACCAGACCCCAGAACTTTCCCTTTACTATTATTCCCAAAGGATATATCACCCCCTCCATGGATTTTAAAGTCTTTGAGGAGGGCTTTACATCCTGTCATGTGCCTGGAGCCTCCACTATCTACATACCAAAGACTATCAAAGCATGCGAAGCTCCCTGCACATGAAGTAAAAGGATTAGTTCATTAAGGTCTCCAAAGCCAACAAGGCTTTGGATGGGGTCTCAACAGTGTCTGGGATGGATGCAGAATGAAGGACAATGGTTAGGTCAGGGGTTTGGACTGTTTTAGGACAGTGTTTCTCTAACCACTGTTGTGGGTCCTGACCAATCACCTGCTGGTAACCAAAAGGATGCCTGTTCACTCTGGGTTTAGAGGGCCTTTTGTGAGCCTCATAAACGTGTGGAATCCTTTGGTAAGACTGTTTTTCCTTGCCTTTTCTGAATTGATTAGCAGGGGGTGCATCAGTAACCTGAACATCTCTTTTGACAGATGTTTGGTTCAGCTGTTTTGTGACAGCTGTTTGAACTGGCACAAACAGTGGTTGTTTCTTGGTGAACTTGACAGATGATGATGATGATGGACTCAAGGATGTTTTAGCCATGTACTCATTCTTTTTCACATCAAAGTTTTTGAGATACACACATGCTTGAGTTTTGTGGTTTGTTTTACCACAAACAATGCAACTTTCTGCTGAAACAATGACACTTGTTCTGTTTAAATCATAAGCTTTCAAGTGGAAACAGTCTTTTGTTAGATGATTCCTTTTCTCACAGAATTCACAAAACAAGTTATCAATTTTTTCTTTCTTCTTTCTCTTTTCAGACTCCTTTGCAGCAGAGGTTTTAACCACTGCTGGGATGTCCTTGAGAGGTATGACTTTAGCTTTTGGAGCTTTAACACCATCAGTTGATGTAAAGTCCATTGGCTTGAAATTTTCAAGAATATCACACTCGTCAGACCAAGTGGGTTTAATTTTCAAAAGTAGAGGAACTCCTTGTTCTGCCAAGTGTAATTTTGTTACCAAGTTTGTCAGTGATTTTCACTTCTTGGCCATTCTTGTTTGTGGGGATGAACTCAGTGGTCACATCAGTGTTTTCACCAATGTTTTGAACAGATTTTTCACAAGTAATGCATTCATCATCATATTTTCTATACCCAACCCCAAATTTCACATTACTTTCAATCTGTTTAGCAAGCATCATCTCATATCCTCTACAGGATTCCACCCATCTTTCACAAGTAATCTGGGTGGATTCCAACTCCTTTTTGCAAACTTGGTATTTTTCTACCATAGTTTGAAGTTGGGTTTTGGTTATGCTTTGCTCTTCTTTCAGACAGCTGATCTCTTTTTCCTTTTCAGTCAATTTGTTTTTAAGTTCTTTTAGAGACTTTTCAAATTTAACCTCATCAGTCAAGATTTTATCCTGAAGGTTTTCATTCACCTCTTTGATGTTAGCAAAAGCAATTATGCAATTGTCAGAACACAGTTTTTCAAGAACTTGAGGAGATACCTTGGCAGCTGCCATCATTGCACAATCACATTGATGATCTTCTTCATCATCAACTTTCACCTTCTTTTCACCAGCCTTTTCTTCCTTCTCTTCTTCTTTGTCCTCTTCGGACCATGGATCTGTCATTGGTTCAATCAGGGTACCTGAAGTTTCTCCCAACAGTAGTTCACCAGCCGCTTCAGTAACCACTGCTTCAGTTACCTTATCCACTGTTTCAAAGCTCAGCTGTTCCTCCTCAGTTTCAACTCCCTCCTGTATGGACTCTAATGCCATCAAACAAAATTCATTATGAGATGAGTCATTAGAAGCATAGAGTGTAAAATTTTCATCACTAAGGTCTTCAGGCATACTGCTCCAGTCAACAAACCCTTGAGTGAAAAAACTTTGTTGATCTGGTTGTACTGCTGCTGGAGCAGTGGTTTGAGGTGCAGGCTGCACTTGTGCCTGAGGGACAGGGGTTTGAACATATTGGATTTGTGGAACAGTAGTTTGGACATAGTGTACTGGCACAAGGGCAGCAGCATAGTGAGAAGTGTTCACTTGAGCTGCTGGGGCATACTGGGCATAGTGCACAGTGCTTTGGTTTTGAGGTCTAGGATTTGAGCTAGGATGAGTAATTATGGGACCAGTAGTTTGACTCCTACATTCCCTAGCGAAATGTAAAATTTGAGCTGCTGGGGCATACTGTTCTTTTGTAAAATTTGCTAGTTCTAACACTTAGCAAAGCCAGTTGGTGCAGGATGTCCATTTCCTCTAAGTCAGTGGGATCGAAATGTTGTAAATCATTGAGTTCAAAGCTTAGATTATCTGACATCTGGTTTTCGTTAGCAGTGAATGCATAACTTGCAGAGTGAGGATCAGGGTTGTTAAAATTTGCACTAGCAGTTATGTCAATGAAGTGATCATAACCCTGATCCTTACCACTGCTCCTAGATTCTTATTGACCCAGAAGAGCAGTATTACCGAAAGTGTAATCATCAGTAACTTTTCCTGACTCTTGTAACCTCCTTTTCTGGTTCAACTCCCTTTCGTAGGTCAGGAGTCGACCGTGGAGTTGGGTCAAGGTCAGATCCTTGAACTCAGGTGAGTTTCGGGTGACAAAAGCTATGGTGTCCCATTTTTCTGGCAGTGACCTGAGGAACCTGCTATTTTGAGTTGAGTTTGTCAAAGTGGTGTTAACAAGCCTCAGTTCACTGATGAGACAACTGAAACGCTCAAATTGTTGCGTTAGTGATTCACCTTTAACGTAACAAAATGTTTCATACTGTTGGTTCAGGATTTCCCTATTGTTTTCTATGACTACTTCGGTTCCCCCAAACTGTTCCTTAAGTGCGTCCCATAACTCTTTGGCACTGTTACAGTGTAACAGTCCAGCATATATCTCATTGGGCAGCGCTGATGCTATGATGCTAAACGCTTTAGCATCTAGTTCGATATTTTGAAAGTCGGTTTCGGTATAATTTTCAACTGGTTTTGGAACGAACTTTTTAGCATCTTCAGCGCTTGGCACTGAAGGAACATGGGGACCATAAATGACAGACCTCCAACAACCTGTGCTTTGTTGAGCAAGGATGTGACCCATCCTCCTCTGCCAGATGTTGTACTCATTTCTTTTTAGCATATGTGGTTTAAAAAGTGAGCCGATGTTGTTTTTATCATCTTGAGATTGTGACGTCATTCTTGTTGTTTTACAGACACTGAGAAATCAACTTTAATGGTGATTAATCCTTACTCTGTTTTTCAACGGACGAACAAACGATCAGTATCAACTATTATGAGCCGAACTATTTATGTCAAAATGATTGTTAAATCAAATTTGACTGTCCAAGCTCTGATACCAATTGTTGGATCTGAGTTTGTTTCTGATTGTATTTTACGTTTGAGATTAAGATGGAAATGAAAGAGTTGTGCAGCGGAATTAATATGAAAACAAACTTTGCATACAATCAAACGAGAGTAATGCTTTGATCAAGACATTTTCAACAAGGAACCGAATGATTGAATTAACTTTCAACAACGATTACAAGTAATGCTTGAATACAAACTCCCCCTCAGCCAGAGCTCAGCGTTTGTTCGTGTAAAGAAGACGGTATTGCAAGAGCTAATAGAACAGTACAAAGTACTGAACTATTTATAGGCACTAGCAAACCACTGAGCATCTTAACTGACGTCACCATGAAAGTGACATCTAACCTCCTAACAAACTCTAACCTCTGATCTATACAAACACTGATGTACTAACTACTGCTATTACAATTCATTACATAAAAGACACTTAAACAGCTGCTGCATCCTTCCACTGCTGTGAACCCAGCAGTGCTTGTCCGGATCAGCAGTACTAGACTCAAGGCAGTAGATTGTTTCAGCAGAGCTTTGGTCTTCCATCAGTCTTTGACATTGGGCAGTAGATGCAAGGCAGCAGTTGTAGGTCAGCACTTAGTAAGATCAGCAGATAGGAGGTCAGCAGATATGAAACCACTTTCAAGGGGATAGATTTGTATGTAAACATCTGCTTATTCTGGATCCACTGCTCTGATCCAGTTTTGGCTTTAATTATCTGTTCCTCTGATAGGGTTCAATCCCAACATTTACCGTAAAAATTTGTCGGAATAAAATGCTACCACCGCCACCACCGTGAACGGTTGAGCCGTTGTTAGCCGTCGTTGCTGAAACGTGGCCGTTTTTGTCGCTCCGATCCACCCTACTCCGCCGTTGTGTTCTCTTTCTTCCTTCGTCTCTCTCTCTCTCCCTCGATTCCCTCTCTTAGTCGTCTCTCTCACTAGATGTTCCGATCTCCTTCTCTCTCAACGGGTATGAGTGCGTGAGGGGAAGGTGTACCAGAGAAGGAGATGGAGGTGTGTGTGTCGCCAGTAAACGAACCGCCGGCGGCAGCCGTCGCCGGTGTTTCACCAGTGACCGGCTTGCCGTGAAAAAGCGAGAGAAAGTGGGATCGGGGTGTGGGTTTTGAGAAACAAGTGTCTGTGATTTAGTGGGAATCTACCACCGCATCAACACCGGCTCCGCCGGATTCGCCAGCCGGAGTCCGGTCACCGGACAAAGAGAGAGATCGAGGGGATAAGGTGTTGTGTGGTTTGGATAATGTGCAGAGCAAAGGGAATTGGGAGGGAAGGGTGGTATTTGCGGTTGTCTTTATTTGAGCTAGGGTTTTCAAAAATGATGAAAAAATGAGGAATATGAATATAAGGGAAGGTTCATTGGGGAACACTAAAAAAGTGGGGAACAGCGGGGAACCGACTCAAACGAACTCCGATTGGACTCATTCCAGCGGCGTTGAAACCGACTCGTCGAACCCTAACTAGGATCTTTTAACCCTAAAGCCTAAATCCTAACTCCTAATCTCTAAAACCTAAAGCTAAAAAATAAGGTTAAAACCTAAGCTAAACCGTAAAATCTAAACTATAAACCCTAAAAGATAAACCCTAAAGGCTAAACCTAAAGCTAAACCCTAATGCTAAACCCTAAACCCTAAAGCTAAACCCTAGACATAAACCCTAAACCCTAAAGCTAAACCTTACAGCTAAACCCTAAAAGCCAAACCCTAATATATTTAGGGGTTATGATTTAGGGTTTAGGGTTAAGAGATCGTAGTTAGGGTTCGACGAGATGGTTCCAACGCCGCTAGAATGAGTCCAATCGGAGTTCATTTGATTCGGTTCCCCACTGTTCCCCACTTTTTTGGTGTTCCCCAATGAACCTCACACTATGAATATATATATAGTTAAGGTTTTAATGTCGGTTGGGCCTAGGGCCCGTTAACGTGTTTTGAGCGGCCCAATTCGTTTCTGAAGGCCATTTTCGTATCCCGGTCATCGTAAAATGTCATAAAATATTTAGCGAGGCTTGAAACTCCTAAAATCATGTCGGTAATCGTATATTAGATGCCTATGTTCATCGGTGCCTTGAATCGCGTAAACTACGTAGTTTGTCGATTTCAAATCCGTTTCTCGCTCTGATTTCATCTGCGGATATTAAAATTTGATTACAGCGCTACATACGTCATAATATTTCTGTTTTGAAGGTAATACACGTGTCCGATGTTTTCGTTTCTGTGACAACCCGAGTTTGCAAGGTCTCTATTCGATTTAACTTGGTACTTATTTGCAAGTGTGTCTTTATATTTATTTGATGTGCAATATACGTATTGTTCGTAGACTTGTGGTGTGGATTATATGCGTATATGTGTTATATACTTTGTATCAATAATATGATTTGTGTAATTAATAAACATTATTTCTCTTGCTAAACACCCCCACCCCCTCCACGAAAACACTACCTGGTGAAAACACTTTGGTGTTTTCGTCCAGGAGCTAGTCGACGAAATCAAATGGGCTTTGGCCCAGTAGCGATTAGATATAGGGTCTTGTTCATAACCTTTACACGAAGTCTGTATTGGCAAACCCTAAATCACTTCTCACCTCCTTTCGCTACCCTTTGAAACCAGACGGCAATCTTGTGTTAGAGCGATCAAGTTACTGTCTCGATCATCACGGTTAGTGTTAATCTTTATTTGATTAATTGATTTAAATCAGATGTAGGCGTGTATGATGTTCGATTTAATATGTGTATCATCACTGTAGATAAACTATCGATGATCTGTACGAGTAAAAACAATATTGTTATGCCTGCTGCTCATGTTTGAATTGATGACACATAGATATATTTGAAGGTTTTAAGGGAATGGATGATATGGTTTATGTGAAACAACGATCTGATAACATGTAGTACGTACTAGGGATGATAATTATTAGACAATCATTAAGGTTCCTGTGTTTTGAATTGCTGTTGATGATGATATGTTTACGATGATTGTGCTTAACTGTTATGTCTTCCCACGTAAACACAAGGACCCACGAAAACACATGATTCAGACGAAAACACTAAGTGTTTTCGTCACACTCTAAACCCGATGAAAACCCTTGGATTTCGTCGCCTGGGGTTTTCGGCCAAAGTGATTTCGTCCCTAGGTGTTTTCGCCACATACATGATCTCGTTGAATGCTGTGACACATTTAAATCTGTTAAGTTATTAACTCAGTTAGTTCAGTAAACTCAGTTAGATTATCACTTTGTTAAGTTGTTAACGCTGTTAAACATGTCAAATATGTAAAGTATGTTAACTGAGTTATGTTAACCACGTTAAGTATGTTAACCTTGCTACGTATGTTAACTCTGTTAATTCTGATCCAACCATGTTATGGCACAGTAACTATGTTAAGTGAGTTAACCCTGTTAGGTATATTAACTACGTTAAGTGTGTAACTTTATTATGTATGTTAAATCTGTTAAACCTGATTAACGCTGTTAGCACTGTTAAGGTTACCATGACTGTTAATGAATAATCTTGTTAGAGTAGACTGGGAAATCTACTATGTGTAGCGTGAATTATGTGAACTTGATTAACTGTTTACGCGTTACGTGATGTTAACCATCCAGTACACTTAGTGACCTAGATTGCATGTGAAACTTTACCAACATGTACTGATTGTGTATACGTGCATAACTATAGGACATGACTGATTACTTGTGAGCACATAGTTTAGCATACCGAGCAAACCAAGGTGAGTTCACACTCTTTCCAAGGCATGGGATTCCCAAGGGTTGGGAATGGGTTAATGATTTAAACGGTAACTACAACCATCCTCCGTGGGTAGGATGCCAAGATTACACACTGGACCAAACCTCTATCATGAAGTCCCTCATTTATATCGACTTAATCGCCGAGGCCTATGGCGAGCGGGTCATTAGTTAATAGCGCTATTAGGTTTAACAAACCTCACACCGTGTCGTTCGAACGGGCGTGTACTAATGGACTATGGGCAAAGGGTCAATGCTGATAGACATTGACTTAGGGCACCACTTACATTTTCGTAATAGTCGATACGCACGGTCTAGTAACACATGGGAAGCCCCCACTAATCTTCGCAAACATGTCTGGGAGACCGCGATACGAATTAATACGATACATGGTTTACAAAACGAACATATGATTTACGAAACGAATGCTATAACTAAACAACCAACTGTGAACTCGCTCAACTTTGTTGTTGACTCGTTGTTACATGCCTTGCAGGTCGTTAGGTACTCATGGAGCTTGCACAGGGTGGCGCGGTCGTTGTGGGACATGGCAGTGTGTGCCATGCTAAAAACATTACTTTATTTCGTACTTAATACTTACATTGGGTTTTACAATTATGCTTCCGCTAAACACTTAACTACTTTTTTGATTTGAAACACCTTTCATATTGTGTGGTTGAATTTTACTTATCACTTGTTATGTTCAATATGATTGGTGACTTGATCCTGGTCAGTCACGCCTCCAAGCGGCGATACTCCGCATGTGGATTTTTGGGGGTGTGACAGATTGGTATCAGAGCCATTGGTTATAGTGAACTTGGTTTTAATAAGGGAAAGTTTTTGTTAAAACCAGACTATAACCTGAACAGTGCTCAACGATCCACAACGACGCTTCACTCCACGTGCAAGGCTCAACACTATAGGTGATATGGTTTATGTTATATTGCCTACTTGCTAGTTACATAGTACATTGCTCATAGTATGCTTAGACAAATGTAACAATTATTGCTTGAAACATATGTGTGCTTACTCTCTTCTGTCATCGCACTTTCGCAAACCTTTCTCACTCATGTTCCTTTGATATGAAGATCATGAGTGGACGCATTAACCTAACTCAAACCCAGTTGGCGGCTTTGATCACTGAACAAGTTACTGCAGCGCTTGCAGCCGCTCAAGCAGGAGGTATACCCTGCAGTCACAAATCACTCTAGGATCTTTAGATCCTACTCTCAAAAACCAACTCTTCTGTTTAACTCTGTCTTATTCTTGTACACGCAACAGGTCAGCATGCTCAGCCGCCTGTGTGCACGTTCAAGACCTTTATGGACTGTCGTCCTAGTACTTTCAGTGGCACTGAAGGAGCCATTGGACTCCTCCATTGGTTTGAAAAGCTCGAGTCTGTCTTCGAGATGTGTGAATGCCCTGAGCCTCGTAGGGTGAAGTACGCCACTGGTACTCTCGAAGGCACTGCGCTAACTTGGTGGAACGCGCAAGTTCAGATGCTGGGGCTGGCGGCTGCTAATGCCACCCCATGGAATGATTTTAAGGAACTGATCAAACGTGAATACTGTAGTCGTGATGACATCCACAAGCTGTAAGTGGAGTTCTTTAACCTGAAGATGACGGGATCAGAGATAGATGCGTATACGAAACGATCCAACGAACTGGCAGTGTTATGTCCAACTATGGTGGATCCTCCCATCAAGCGCATTGAGCTGTACCTCATAGGATTAGTACCAGAGATTCAAAGCCATGTGACTGCTGCTAACCTTGCTACCATCCAGGATGTTACTCGTCTTGCTCATCGTCTCACAGACCAGGCAGTGGAACAGAACAAGCTGCCTAAGCGTATAGGTGCTACTGCTACTACTACTTCTGCTATTCCCAGTGACAATAAACGAAAGTGGGATGGAACCTCCAGCAAGGGTTTAACTTCAGTTCAGTCCCAGGCACAACAGCGAAAGATTGATGACTATCAGAGCCCTGGTCAGCAATCTTCTGGTAGTCAAAGGCAGGGTGGATATCGAGGAAAGCTCCCAATGTGCAACACATGCAACAGGCACCACAATGGTCAGTGCAACAAGGGTCGTTGTCAGAGATGTCTCAAGATGGGTCATGAAGCTAAGGATTGTAGGAGCTCACGACCTGCGAATCAGAACCAACAACAATAACCACCAGCTCCACAGAACCAGCAGCGACAGCGAGGTAACAGGGGATGCTTTCAGTGTGGTGCTGAAGGCCACTTCAAGCGGGACTGCCCCCAGTTAAATCAAAATCCGAACAACAACAACAACAATAATCAGGGCAATGGGAATAACAACGGGGGAAACAATAATGGAAACAATGGTGCCAGGGGTCGAGCGTTCGTGCTAGGTCAAGGTGACGCAAGGAATGATCCTAACGTAGTGATGGGTAAGTTCCTTCTAGACTACTTTTATGTTACTGTCTTATTTGATTCAGGTGCCGATACCAGTTATGTGTCTCTAAAAGTTAGTCAAATGCTCAAGCGCACACCAACACTTTTGAACACCAAGCATGTCATAGAATTAGCAAATGGTAAAAGTCTAGAGGCCACACACATAGTTCAGGGTTGTAATCTTATCCTCGCTGGTCAGACATTCTCTATCGATCTCATTCCTATAGTTCTGGGTAGTTTCGACATCGTCATTGGGATGGATTGGTTATCCCAACAGCAAGCAGAGATCCTAAGCAAAGAGAAGATTGTTCGTTTTCCCCGTTCTGGCATAGAACCTCTCGAAATTCAAGGCGACAAGAGTGGTGCTGTAGTGGGCATCATCTCCTTCCTTAAGGCCCAGAAGTGTTTGCGAAAGGGCCACACCGCTATCTTAGCACTTGTTACTGACATATCAATGAGAGAGAAGAGAATAGAGGATATTCCAGTAGTACGCGACTTTCCTCAAGTGTTTCCTGAAGATTTACCTGGGCTACCGCCTCATCGCCAGGTCAAATTTCAGATCGAGCTAGCTCCTGGAGCAGCACCCATAGCTCGAGCACCTTATCGCTTAGCTCCAACCGAACTGGAAGAACTGTCCAAGCAATTGCAAGAACTCTTGGATAAGGGTTTCATTCATCCTAGCTCTTCGCCCTGGGGAGCTCCCGTGTTGTTTGTGAAGAAAAAAAACGGTACCTTCCGTATGTGCATAGATTACCGCGAACTAAACAAGGTGACTGTAAAGAATCACTATCCTCTTCCATGCATTGACGACTTGTTCGACCAGCTGCAAGGGTCGAGCTACTATTCAAAGATTGATCTGAGGTCAGGCTACCATCAACTGAGAGTCCGGGACGAGGACGTCTCCAAAACAACATTCAGAACACGTTACGACCATTACGAGTTTCTGGTCATGCCATTCGGGTTAACAAACGCGCCTGCAGTCTTCACGGATCTTATGAACAGAGTGTGCAAGCCTTACTTGGATAAGTTTGTGATTATATTCATCAACGACATTCTGATCTACTCTAAGAGTCAGGAGGAACACGAGCAGCATTTACGACTCATTTTGGAACTCCTTCGAGCAGAACAGTTGTACGCCAAGTTTTCAAAATGCGACTTCTGGCTTCGTGAAGTCCACTTTCTAGGCCACGTGGTAAACAAGGATGGGATTCATGTTGATCCATCTAAGGTAGACTCGATTAAGAACTGGCCTGCACCTCGCACACCAACGGAAATCCGCCAATTCTTGGGTTTGGCGGGCTACTATAGAAGGTTCATCAAAGAATTCTCCAAGATTGCACAACCCCTCACCTCACTAACTCAGAAAGGCGTTATTTATCGTTGGGGAAATGCACAGGAATCAGCATTTCAGCACTTAAAGGATAGACTTTGTAGCGCGCCTATTCTCTCATTGCCGGAGGGCACAGACGACTTCGTGGTTTATTGTGACGCGTCAATCCAGGGTCTTGGCTGTGTATTGATGCAACGGGATAAAGTCATTGCTTACGCCTCGCGCCAACTTAAGATTCACAAAAGAAATTACACTACACACGATTTGGAGCTGGGAGCTGTTTTCTTCGCACTCAAGATATGGAGACATTACCTGTACGGTACCAAGTGCACCATCTACACCGATCACAGGAGTCTCGAGCATATCTTCAAACAGAAGGAATTAAACATGCGTTAGCGGCGATGGGTCGAGCTTTTAAACGATTACGAATGTGCTATAAAGTACCATCCGGGCAAAGCCAATGTGGTGGCCGACGCCCTCAGTCGAAAGGATACTACACCTAGGCGTGTACGAGCGTTGCAACTCACTATTCAGTCTAGTCTTCCTTCTCTGATACGAGATGCTCAGGTAGAAGCATTGAAACCC
Organism: Helianthus tuberosus; assembly: GCA_030545235.1. Lineage (NCBI taxonomy): Eukaryota > Viridiplantae > Streptophyta > Magnoliopsida > Asterales > Asteraceae > Helianthus > Helianthus tuberosus. The sequence goes on along the minus strand of CM060408.1, from coordinate 134,723,837 downwards.
GAAAACGTCAAGGCTGAAGCCCTACGCGGCTCAAGGTAACGGTTAGAACAAAAGGAAGATGGTGCCTACTACGTTACAGGGCGCATTTGGGTCCCACACTATGGAAACTTATGCGAGCTGGTGATGGATGAAGCACATAAGTCTCGCTACTCAGTACATCCTGGTTCAGATAAGATGTACCACGATCTCAGAACTACGTATTGGTGGCCTAGCATGAAAGCTCACATAGGAACTTACGTTAGCAAATGTTTGACTTGTGCGAGAGTCAAGACCGAATACCAGAAACCATCAGGCCTACTCCAACAACCAGAGATTCCACAATGGAAATGGGAGCAAATTTCCATGGATTTTGTTACTGGCCTGCCTAGATCTCAACGTGGGAATGATACTATTTGGGTGATCGTGGATCGACTCACAAAATCTGCACACTTTTTGGCTATTAAGGAAACGGATAAGTTCTCCACTCTAGCAGACGTCTACCTTAAGGAAGTTGTCTCGAGGCACGGGGTGCCAACCTTTATTATTTCCGATCGTGATGCACATTTTACTTCTGAACTGTGGCAAGCAATGCACAAGTCCTTTGGCTCACGATTAGACATGAGCACAGCTTACCACCCGCAAACGGATGGGCAGTCTGAACGCACCATCCAAACCCTAGAAGACATGCTGCGGGCATGTGTAATCGATTTCGGCAACGGCTGGGAAAAACATCTCCCGTTAGTGGAGTTTTCGTATAACAACAGTTACCACACCAGCATTCAAGCCGCTCCATTTGAGGCATTTTACGGGCATAAATGCCGATCACCTCTTTGTTGGGCAGAGGTGGGTGACAGTCAGATCACGGATCCAGAACTTGTAGTAGACGCAACGGAAAGGATTGCTCAGATACGACAACGAATGGTGGCAGCTCGTGACCATCAGAAAAGCTACGCTGATAAGCGCAGGAAACCACTCGAGTTCCAGGTTGGGGATCGAGTGCTACTCAAAGTCTCACCTTGGAAAGGTGTAGTTCGTTTTGGCAAACGAGGCAAGCTCAATCCGCGATATGTCGGACCGTTTGAAATCATTGAGAAGATAGGCAAGGTGGCCTACAAACTAAACCAACCCGCAGAACTCAGTGCAGTTCACAACGTTTTTCACGTGTCGAATCTGAAGAAGTGTCTGTCAGATGAGACCCTCATAGTTCCTTTGAAGGAGCTCACTATTGACGACCAGTTGCGATTCGTCGAGGAACCGGTAGAGATTACTGACCAAGACGTTAAGGTTCTCAAGCGCACCAGAATACCTCTCGTTCGAGTTCGTTGGAACTCTCGTCGTGGCCCAGAGTTCACCTGGGAACGAGAAGATCAAATGAAACTCAAGTATCCCCAGTTGTTCGGAAATAGTGCAACCACTACTGAGACTGAAGCTACTGCGGAATTTCGGGATGAAATTCCAAACCAACGGGGGGATGATGTGACACCCCAGGAAAAACAGGAAACAACACAACACAACTAGCTTCCTCAGTAACCACGTGCTAAATTTTGGGACGAAATTTCTTTCAAGTTGGGGATAATGTGACAACCCGAGTTTGCAAGGTCTCTATTCGATTTAACTTGGTACTTATTTGCAAGTGTGTCTTTATATTTATTTGATGTGCAATATACGTATTGTTCGTAGACTTGTGGTGTGGATTATATGCGTATATGTGTTATATACATTGTATCAATAATATGATTTGTGTAATTAATAAACATTATTTCTCTTGCTAAACACCCCTACCCCCTCCACGAAAACACTACCTGGTGAAAACACTTTGGTGTTTTCGTCCCGGAGCTAGTAGACGAAATCAAATGGGCTTTGGCCCAGTAGCGATTAGATATAGGGTCTTGTTCATAACCTTTACACGAAGTCTGTACTGGCAAACCCTAAATCACTTCTCACCTCCTTTCGCTACCCTTTGAAACCCGACGGCAATCTTGTGTTAGAGGGATCAAGTTACTGTCTCGATCATCACGGTTAGTGTTAATCTTTATTTGATTAATTGATTTAAATCGGATGTAGGCGTGTATGATGTTCGATTTAATATGTGTATCATCACTGTAGATAAACTATCGATGATCTGTATGAGTAAAAACAATATTGTTATGCCTGCTGCTCATGTTTGAATCGATGACATATAGATATATTTGAAGGTTTTAAGGGAATTGTCACACCCCGACCACGTAAGGCAACCAGACGTGGCGGAAACGTCGGGGAGTGTTGTAACAGAATCATTGTTTCGTAACCATGGAATAAATAAATTCTGTTTTATTGAATAAATGAACTCATTGTTTTAATAAAATCAAATAAGTACAACTATGATCTTCCAAGTTTTAAAGTTGCTAAGGCACGAATCCATCCTAAATGTAGCATGTATCAACAAATCATTGCAAAGCAGTACTTGAAACATGTGTAAAAATAGGTACGTCAGCATAAAAATGCATGTGAGATACATAGGTTTTGTGAAAATAGGATTCATGACTTGTAAGTTTAAGAAAATGTTTAATAAAGTTTAGTCATGAACCTCGTAAATTGATTTTTTTTGTAAATCGTTTGAAAAACAATATGATCAGATGATATGTATAAGTAAATGTAAGGTTAAATGAATAACCATGTAAAATGAGTTTGTATAAGATAAGTTGTTGTAAAACAATGTCTTATGAAAAGTATGTTATTTGTATAAAATGTTATATGACTTAAATTGAAATGATTCAAATAACGCTACGATATGTAATACCATACAAACACTTATATATAGGAAGTACCAGCGGCGTATCCACCATGCTTCTATCATATTACACACGCCTCGTTACTTAAGTCACTTACTCAAACCAAACCACCAATATAGAGTGCTCATGTTTAAACCAATAGTCCAATGTTATTGTATAACTCAAGTTAAATGTAAACCATGTAATGTGTAAACAAAAGTTATGTATGGTAAGTAAAATGAGATTTCTTAAACCACAAGTAAAAATGTACAAAACAAAGTGTTTGAATAAATCAAAAGTTATGCTTTGTAAAATAATGTAAGGTTAAACGAATAACCTTATAGTAGCATATTAAAAGTATACTTTGGATTTGTAAATAACATATTAAACTATGTTTTGGTTTCATAAATAACATATCGAAATATGCTTTGGGTTTTATAAATAACATATCAAAATATGTTTTGGTTCGCTAATAAAATATATATGTTGGTTCTGTACAATACCACACATGAGAGTATATCAAACTATACTTTTTGGGAGTATATCAAAATATACTTTAAAAGTGTGATTTAAGAATTCATTCAGATCTAGTGTATCAAACTACACCTTTGAGACTATAAGGATACCACAAAGGAAATCCCTATTTGGATGGAGAAACAAATTGGTTTCTGACATTCCATGACAACAGGAATGGGGTGTCTAATCCTATAGCGCTATATCATACTAACAATCGGTCTGGTGAACATAAAATAAGTACAATTCAACATTTTTATTTTATGTTCTTTGAGAAATCAATGTTTAAACCATAGATAGTCATTTAGTTTGTCAAAAGATAAGTAATAACATGTATAATCAATTATACTTTGAAATCATGAAAATAACACATAGGTACACATGCTTCACCCCAAAACAGTTTGGAAAACAGTAAAATAGGGGAACTATGTACTCACTTAAGATTGCTCAGTAGTCCTTGAGTAACAACCAAACAATGCTAGAGATCACGGAAATCAAATGGCACCTAATATAGGTAACTACGTTAATAAACCGGACCTAAATCGGAGGATCGGATAGAATGAGGGTTCGTAGACCAAACGAGTATGGAGACTCATATAATATGGTTTAACAAAGCCCACATACTAAAATGAACCTAACTTAAGTGCTTACGACCCATTACGACCCGTTTAGGTAGCTTATGCTACTTTAACGCGTCGTTCGCGTAAAACGCGTTCGAAACGCCTAACTAGTCCTATGACAAGTAAAATATGCCTTAACATGTCTAATATTGTTACCAAATCAGTTTAGATACCAAAAGTTATGTTACATATGCTTAAAATGAATTTTGGCGTAAGAAGGGCATTTTGGTAATTTACCTAAGGCATATAAACTACCTATCATACAACTACTTAAACGAAGCGACCATAAGGTATAACCTCGGAAGGTTATTTCCTATATACTATGGTCACCTAATGTGTTTGGTCGGATCCTAATGATCGACCAAATGGGTCGGGTTCGAAGGTATAAGCGATTTATTAGATCGCTTACCCTTACGACCCTAGACAACGTGGTAATCAGTAGGCATAGTCACAAGGGACTATAACCATCGTGATTACAATCACGTTGCGAAGTTCAACGAACTTCGCATTGACCATAAACTGGTCAATACAGAAAGTCAAACTTTGTTTGACTTTCGGACTCGAAAAGCAATAAAAGAACGAAGGAATACTTACGAAGGGTCCCCGAATGGTAATCTTGATTCAAGTAGCTCAGGTATGAAACAAAGGTTTCAACTTAGAGCTTCTCAAATCAGATTCTAGTGGGTTTTGAAGTTGGGGGATGTGGGTATTTATAGGATTTCCCGAACCGTTAGGATCGTTTCTTGGAAACCGTGATCGAATCTAAGGCGTACACTTGTTGGAATGTTGTGGTGACTAAAAATGGCCTCTCATGAACTGAAAGGGCAAGTGTGGGTGTGTGGTTGGGAGCTTAACAGCTGTAATCTGCTGATTAATTGATCTTATCTGATCTGGGAGTCTGACGCGGGCCACGTAAAGGATAGCCCTGGTTTTACGCGGGCCGCCTGGCCTGACTGGTCAGAAACCAACTTTCATAAATGACAGTTTTGGTCCCTGTTACTTATTTAAGCCATTTCCGACACGTTTAAGGCCCGTAAAACCAACGTTAAGGCCCTAAAATGATGCCTAAACATTGTGGACATGAAACATGCTCAAAAATATGTCGGATGTCAGTTCGTTTGGTCGTACGATCGCGATGTTCGCTTAATTACGACGGAATGCGCATAAGCGCGAAAAACGATCCAAAATGCGTGGCGAATGGATTTTTCTTATGCCAAACACTAAAATAAAATATTTTAGTGCTTACATAAATTTTTTGGATGTCCGGATGTATTCAGAACGTAAGTTATGCGCGAAAGTGCAAACTTGTGCACTTTTTGACGCTTTTAGTCCCTGAAAGACCCAAAAGTTTATTTTAGCACACCGAACCCCTCAAAGCCTATTTATAAGCTATGTAAAGGATATTTTAGCACACAATTGTATTAAGTTTGATTTAATATAATAAACCAACAAGGCGGATTTAATATAAATCAATGATTAAACAAATAATTAAATCCGTACATGATGTGTGCAAACGAGATTAACGCAAGCTTCAAGTTTACGAAAAAAAACTTCACCACAAGGTGTTCGTGATCAAAGAGCCGATTCAATGAAGTCGAAAACCAAACAAGTCTGTTAGGATTCAAAGCAAATGAAGTGCTTATTGGGGTTATTTCGAATATGATGGCCTCAATCCATCATATGGAATCTTGAATCGAATACATATTACGAGCAAGTTCAACCAATTGAACTTGGTTTAGATACATTCTAACAATGAATGCATGTATCCACAAGAAAGTTTTCGACATGGTTACTATGAAAACCATGCATGTAACCTGAAAAGGAAAGGAGTTTCAACGAGTTTCGTTGACTCGATATCAAGGAGTCAACACTTTGCAATGATGTAGTCGTCCAATTCACAATGCAAAACTCGAAGATAGCGAAACAGTATTGAACGTTGATAAGCAACAATTTAGAGTGAAGCCGCCGATGGCCTTCACGAATCAATTTAACCGCATGTGTAACAAACAAAACATGCGTAACATATGAATTTGTCAAGAAATGAAACAATTGATTGTTCCCTATCATGAAATAAAACCTTCGTGATGCAATGACCATTAGGGGGAGTAGAAGTGGGAAAATCTACTCACTATATGCAAAAATTCAAAATTTCAACAAAAGAAATTTAAGGACTTTACCTGGAAGTTCGTGTGATAACCGGTTGTTAGACGACATTACCATGGAATGTCGAACATAGCGTAGTTGCGATTAATGAAGTAGGGAGAATGCTAAGACATGTGACTTCTTTCACAGCGCCAACAATTATGAGTCTCTTTAGACTAATCACCGACTGTTGTGAAATCTTGTTTTAACATACCTCTGCGTGATTGATGTCACTTGTATGATCGCGTGGCAAATTTCCGCATTTCGGTCCGTAGTTCTCCCGCTAACAGGATTAGTATCGTTGTTGTCATACTCAATCATGCTTTCCAAAGGTCTTGCCTCGAAAGTCGTGCGTGATGTACTTCGACATCCGTTGATATACAGTTTAAGTTTCACGTATATTCACGCACTAGCGTTTCGTTCCGTGTAGGTTACCTGCTCAGGTAAATAAGATAGCATAGACGACATAATATAATGGCATTTGCGCGAGTTAATAATCATGGCTCCTATGTGAGGACCTTTAATGAATTTCGACATAAGTTCTCACCAAGAGTTTTTCAAAGGTCCTATATGTGCATGTTATCAAAACTCTCAAAGTTTTGTTTACTGTATGTAATCATTTCGTGTAACGTGTATCAAACACAGCACTTGTGTATGTGTGAAGACCAAAATGTTGACTCATTGTTTCGGCAATGGTTGGAACCCAAATTCGAGTCTTGGGCGTTCTGTACGTATTCAAGGTTTTAATAGTCTAAGTCCCCAAAGGAAAGTGAGGTTAGAGCCTAGGTATCTCTACAGAAACCTAATTCGCTAAAACCTATAGCTCTGATACCAATCTGTCACACCCCGATAAATCGATTACATCAGAGCCGGGTATGATCCGAATGGTATCTTCATTGCACAGCGGAAGTAATTGAGCTAAGACTTCTGTAAACGTTGAACGCCTGCTAAGTACTCGAATCCCCATGGGTTCTCCTATTCCAACCGTTCCATAGTTTGAAATTGTGACCTGAGAAAGAACATGCGGGAAAAATCAACATAAAGCTGGCGAGTTCATAGTTTGTTTTGAAAAAGATTTAAAATAAATCTTTTGATAATCGGTTTAAGTAATGTTGAGAGAATGTAATAAAACCATTTTCTTTGGCACGTCATTTGAAATCCTTGTGTTTGTAAAAATTGTTTAACCGTCAATGTTCGCGTACGACAAAGACAACATGCCGCATTAGCCTATAACCCACCCCATGCTAGAAAGTGCCTCGCCAAACCATTTACTCAAGACGGCCAACTAGCAGGTGGTTATAGTTCCAATGTGTAGCGAGGACTTCACTGTACATTTTTAAGCGACCATACGGTCCTTAGTTAAGTAGTGGACAATCCAGTCCTTGAGTCTTCGTGCCTCGCACGAGCAAGTGTGAGTCTAGCCCACGAGAGTCCTTGTGCCTCGCACAAGTGAGAATGGGCCTAGCCCGTTTATGTCTTTAAGCAGGACCAACCAGTCCCCTTATTTGTATGTAGGACAACCCAGTCCCTGAGTCTATAAGCAGGACCAACCAATTCTCTTACTTGTATGTAGGACAAACCAGTCCGGTTGTAACTAGGACCTTTTCATCACTAGTCGTGAAACTCACGCACGTTTCAAAAAACACGCGAGTGTTTTGTAAAACCGGTATGTTTAGCTTAAACCTTTTTTAAACCATTCGAGTTCGTTGAAATTCCTTCACAACATGGTTTAGAAATCTGAGTTTTCGTTCATTGAAATGTTGTTTACTTTTGTGAAACTTGCATGTCTTTCCACCCCCGAGAACATTTCTAAAAATGCAAAACTGTAAAAAGTGGGGGTTATGAACTCACCTTGATGTCCTTGTGCAAAGCTAGCTAAATGTGTTTCCGTGATGTTGTTCCAAAAACGTGAACTTGCTAGCATGCATCTATGGCATTCCTACCAAGGAATAATTATAAGTTTCTAATAAGACGACGTAGCTAAACTACGTGTCCAAGCTCTACCGAATCGTTACTAAACGACTCTAAGAAGGTGTTATTATTTTGATTAACAATAACCGAACAATGGTTATTTGATCCCGTTTATAATCGGTAAGTCTCTAGATCGACTTAGTTTTCGAGTGTTTTAGGATATATATATTTATATATATAAATATAAATATACTTACGAAGTCGTGTTAGTCGTCGTGAATTTGAAGTATGTAGATCGATAGTGGCATGTCTTCTCGTAGTTTTCGTAACGCGTAAATATATATGTATATATATATATATATATATTATAACAACCCTAAAGAAAACCGACACCCTCATAAATTTTTCGACACCCTAAAATACATTAGAATATCCCTATATGTCTTTAAATACACCCAGTATGTGAAAACCGAGCTCAAAATATAATTGGGTAGTCGCGGGGCGCGACGCCCCTTGTGTTTAGTTGACGCGGCCCGCGACGAGGCTAGACACCCGCCCTCCTCCGGAAGCCGCCACGTGGCGACACGTGGCGAAGCTATACCGAGTGACGAGTCAAAGCTAGGCCCTACGCACCTAGTCGCGGGCCGCGAAGGCCCTGGCTGTGGGCTACGCGGGGTGCGACGAACCCAGAATCAGCTCCTATAAAGCTGGAGCTCGGGCCTTCAGTTCGATCGTTCAAATTTTGACTTTCTCTCTCAAAATTTCTTATAATAGGCATTATACTCGGGTATAATACCCCCCTAAATAATGAAGTTCTGCTCCGTTGTAAGTATCATAACCTCTGGATACGTATTAGATACGCTGCCCGATTGATCTAGGGTTCCGTAACGGCTGTCGTGGTTTTGCCCGACGTAGTCGTTGGAATGTCGTCTCGGGGAGGGTATTACTAATGTTAAAATGGGTTATTATACTAACACGTGTGCATTTGTGTAAATTATAGATTGTCACCAGGAAACCCTAAAGGATAATCTAAGACAGCAATGTGAGTAATCTCCTTTTCGTAAATTATTTTTACAAAACCTCACACGATTAATTATATATTAAGTAGTTATTGAGTATTTGTAAGAATACAATTATCATGAGTATGTTGGGGTTTTATATACAAAATTATGTTACTGCCTTGCGAGGGGTAACATTTCCACAAGTCGGGTCTGACAGTACCATGGATGTTAATTGGTATAACTTGGAAACAAATGTAATTGCGAGATCGCCCTCAATACGGTACAATGGTTTTTTTTATTAAACTTGATTAAACTGGGATTCACTCACCAGTATTTCCCAGTGACAAAATGTTTTTAAACGCGTTTCAGGTAACGATATGTGAAAGCCAAATAGAAGCCAGCTGGACAGCACTGAAGGCTTGGAAAAGTGGCAATAAAGTTACCTACATTAAAATAGATGTTTTTATTAAATAAAAATAGGATTTATTCCTATGAAAATGTGTGTACTGCAAACTTGGGTTTTATCCCATGTGTTTAATATTATGAAAATGGGGTATTTTACTCTGATCCAATATTTCCTAACTACGGTTCTGATGAAAATTCCGCTGCCAAATTAGACAATACCAGATACCACCGAAACTGGCTCGCGGCCGCCCGTTCCCGAGGAAATAGGGATCGGGGGTTGTGACAGAAGGTGGTATCAGAGCTAAGCCACTGATTCAGCCATAGAAGCGTTCTGCTGACATCAAAATTAAAATTGTTAGGAAATAAATTACGGGAATACGTGCATAATTGTATTTTCTTGTTATGTATTATTTGACTATTTGTTAGTTTACAGTATGAGCGACCAAGGACCATCTGACGCGTACCGTCAATTGTCTGGTTCTCCTAGAAGCGAAGGTGCCTCTTCTCAGCCTGCCCTCTCAGGGTACTCTGCTGATACGGAAGAAGGAATATTCGTGCTTAAAGCTCAGTCCGAGGAGCCATTCCCTCAGAAAAATAGAGGATGGTTCAGTCGAGGGGCACATGAGCGTAGGAAGCGTATGAAAAAGTTACAAGACCAGAGAGTACTAGCCGCAGCCAAAAGAGAAACAGATGCCTATGCCCAGGATATAATTAATAGGGGTATAGCCAACATCCACATTCTAGCAACCACTGCAGCTGACCCTAACCTGGAGCAAATGATAGCACCCCAACCACAACCACCAATTCCTGACCAACCAATGGAAATAGAAAACCCTGAAAATCAAGTAGAAATGCATGATTTCAACCTAGAGGAAATACCTAGGGTACCAGCACCAAATCCATTAGACCCAAATTACGACCCCTGGTAGGATGACGTTAGGGACTATGTGCAACGCTACCCGATACACGAAGACATACCTATACCGAACCTAGGAGCCTACCCAGGTTTGGACCCTCTAGATCCCTATTACAATAATGATGTATACATTAGGGAGATTTTAGAGAATCCTTACCAATTCCAGGCACCTACACCCCCATACCAGGAACCCGCACCCTAGATTCCGAACCCAGTCCTAGAACCTGCACCCCCAATGAGTGCAGAGAATGTACAAGAACTTAGGACATTTGGTGAGGAAATTTTAGAGAGTAGTGAACGGACGAGACGGTGGGAGAGCGACTCGTCTAGAAGTACGACGAGCGCAATATGGATTTCTGGATGAATCCATATACATGAACGTGATGATGGAAACGGTAGTAATAATAATATTAATAAATAAAATAATATAATATGTGTGTATGTGTATGGAAAAAAAACTACGGATGCCTATTATTAGTAATGAAACTTTAAATTTCAGTCGGTATTGTAATTTTAATTTCAGTACTGGTGTGTAATAGATGCATAGTATATGAATAGAGTAAAGTCGCAATGATCGACGCTTTTGACAAAAATGTGTGTCATGTGATTGGCTATATTAAATATTATTTTGTGATATTAATACATGGTAAATGTTTAAAATTCAGATGGCCGACGAAGGAAATCAAGGAAATCTGAATAACGATAACCAAAGTAACATTAACTTGGTTAATGAGAATCCGAGCATCAATAACAATGGAAACCAAGTGGATAATAGTGCTATCCAACACATAGTGGCACAAGGAATTATAGTTGCAATGGCATTTATTATTCAAATGGTTCAGGAAGCGAATAATAAAAGTAAACATAGCAGTAAGCGACCAACTGAACCAGAAAATAGCGTAAACAATGGACCTATACTACAAGTGCCCATTCCCAAAAGAAGAAGAACCATGCCTTATGGTTGTTCTTATAAAGAATTCTGGTCATGCAAACCAATAGAATTCACGGGCAATGAAGGACCCATTGCAGCTCTACGCTGGATAGAAAAGACTGAGGCTGTTTTAAAAATAAGCAAGTGTGCTGAAGAAGACAAGATAATGTTTGCTTCTAATCTATTTAAAAACTCAGCCTTAGAATGGTGGAACACTATCCTCCAGTCAAGAGGAAGCGATAGGGTATACAACATGGAATGGGAGGAATTTAAGAATATGGTAGAAAGGAAATTATGCCCTCCCAATGAAAATGAACAGATAGCGAATAAGTTTCTTAACCTAAGGATGACAGGGGTAGATAGTAAGGGTTATACTACCACATTCTTTGAATATGCTAGAATAGTACCAACCCTTGCATCACCTGAACCGGTATTAATCTCCCGTTACATCTGGGGATTGATTGGAGAGATTAGACATGTAGTCAAGGCAGCTAGACCCCAAACTATAGAAGAAGCTGTAGAACTAGCAAATACCTTGACAGATGAATTAATCCGTACTAGAGAAGAAGACCAGAGGAGAAACCTAACTCAAAGACTTACTCACGAATTTCGTTCTGGGAATTTCAATCATAGGAATATAGGTTCTACCTCTGCACCATACTGTAAGGCATGCAAGAAGAAGCATTCGGGAGAACGCTTCGCTCACTGCAATTTCTGTAAGTTACCAGGACACATGGAAGAAGATTGCAGGAGAAAATCCAGTAATGGACTATGCTTTAACTGTGGAGAAAAAGGTCACATCAAGCCGAACTGTCCAAAACTAGCTCCAGTCGAAAACAACAAGAACACTAAAAATACTAGAGCATTTGTTCTAACAGCAGATGAAGCCAGAATGATTCCGGATGTGATAGCCGGTACGTTCTTAGTTAATGATATATTTGGTAAAGTATTATTTTACTCTGGTGCAAACCAAAGTTTCATTAATACTACGTTTTGCAAACTTCTTAATCAATCATTAACTAAACTTCCACAAGAATGTCTAATAGAGACCGCAAATGGAGAAACGATTAGGATTTCTGAAATCTTGCAGGGAGCAAGAGTAGAAATTTTAAATCAAAAGTATATTGCAAACCTTTACCCAATGAATCTGGCAGGATTTGATGTCGTTTTAGGAATGGATTGGTTAATAGCCAATAAAGCTAATATTTTATGTGATCAAAAGTCGATTCAAGTAAATTCACCGAAAGGTGAAAAGATCACAATTAAAGGAGATAAGCCCTCTAGATCCACAAAATTCATCTCTGTGATGAAAACTACAAGTTATATAAGAAAAGGATCTATAGTGTATTTGATTTCTATAATCACTAACACTAAAGGAAAAGAACTAGAAGATATTCCAGTAGTGTCTCAGTTTTCAGATGTATTTCCAGAAGAATTGCCAGGACTACCGCCAGACAGGGAAGTTAAATTCAGAATTCATCTACTGCCAGGAACAGTGCCAATTGCTAAAGCACCTTACCGTTTGGCACCCGCAGAAATGCAGGAACTAAAGAAACAATTAGACGAATTGTTGGAAAAAGGATTTATACAGCCAAGCTCATCGCCTTGGGGAGCACCAATTTTATTCGTTAAAAAGAAGGACGGATCAATGCGTATGTGCATTGACTACCGTGAATTGAACAAAGTCACGATTAAGAATCGGTATCCATTACCAAGAATCGATGATCTGTTCGATCAATTGCAAAGAGATCGATATTTCTCTAAAATCGATTTAAGGTCAGGATATCATCAATTAAAGGTACAGGAAGAGGATATTCCTAAAACCGCATTTAGAACCAGGTATGGCCATTATGAATTTACTGTCATGCCATTTGGTTTAACTAATGCCCAGCTGCATTTATGGACATGATGAACCGAATATGTAAGCCATATTTAGATAAATTCATAATTATCTTTATAGATGATATTCTAATTTACTCTAAAAATAAATATGAACATGCAAAGTATTTGCACGCATTTTTAAGTCTATTAAGAAAAGAAAAGCTTTATGCTAAGTTTTCCAAGTGCGAGTTTTGGTTAGAACAAGTACAGTTTCTTGGACATTTAGTTAATCATGAAGGAATTCATGTGGATCCCACAAAGATCGAGGCGATTACCAAATGGAAAACCCCTGAATCTCCAACCGAAGTTAGAAGTTTCTTAGGATTGGCCGGATATTATAGAAGATTTATTCGAGATTTTTCTAGAATAGCCATTCCTTTAACTAAGTTAACCTGTAAATCCATTAAGTTTGAATGGGGACCAAAGCAAGAAGAAGCATTTAGAATTCTTAAGCAAAGATTAACCCACGCACCCATACTAGCATTACCAGAAGGAACAGAAGATTTAGTAGTTTATTGTGACGCCTCTAAACTAGGTTATGGATGTGTGTTGATGCAATGCCAAAAGGTTATAGCTTACGCATCTAGACAACTTAAGAATCATGAAGAGAATTATTCAACCCATGATCTAGAATTTGGAGCCATAATTTTTGCCCTTTAAGATTTGAAGACATTACATTTATGGTAGTAAGTTTACCATATTCACTGATCATAAAAGTTTAAGATATGTTTTTGGGCAAAAAGAATTGAATATGAGACAAAGACGCTGGATGGAAATGCTTAGTGATTATGATTGTGATATCCAGTATCATGAAGGAAAAGCAAATGTAGTGGCAGATGCTTTAAGCCGAAAGTATCACGAAAAGCCAAAAAGGGTACGTTCTCTTAAATTAAATCTGCTAGTAGATTTAAATGAGCAAATTAGAAAAGCACAAGAATCAGTAATCAAGGATGATACTGAAAAACTAAAAGGTATGATTAAGGAATTAGAACAAGGAACAGATGGAATTTGGAGATTCCATGAAAAGAGAATATGGATACCTAAATTAGGGAACCTACGTCATCGTATATTAGAAGAAGCCCATAAGGCTAAGTATCCGATGCATCCAGGAAGTGATAAAATGTACCAGGATTTGAGAAAAAAAAATTGGTGGATAGGAATGAAAAAGGACATAGCAACCTATGTTTCTAAATGTTCAACCTGTTCACAAGTTAAAGCTGAACATCAGAAACCCTCAGGATTGCTGCAACAATTAGAAATGCCAGTATGGAAATGTGAATTGATAACAATGGATTTTGTTACTAAATTACCCAAAACAAAAAAAAGGCAATGATATAATCTGGGTGATTGTAGATAGGCTAACCAAGTCAGCTCATTTCCTACCAATGAAAGAAACTTTCAGTATGGAACAGCTAGCTAAAGTATATGTAAATGAAATAGTTTCATTACATGGAATACCTTTATCAATTGTTTCTGATAGGGACAGTCGTTTTACCTCTCATTTTTGGGCAAGTTTCCAAAAAGTCATGGGAACCAAGTTAAATCTAAGCACAGCTTATCATCCTCAAACGGACAGACAAAGCGAAAGGACAATTCAGACAATGGAAGACATGCTTAGAGCTTGTGTAATCAATTTCGGAGGTAATTGGGACGATCACTTACTTTTAATAGAATTTTCTTATAATAATAGTTATCACACAAGTATCAATGCTGCACCATTCGAAGCACTTTATGGATGAAAGTGCTGAACCCCAGTCTGTTGGGCAGAAATTGGGGAAAAACAACTATCTGGACCTGAGATAGTGCAAGAAACAATCGACAAGATTATTCAAGTCAAGGAACGACTGAAAGCAACACGTGATCGACAGAAGAGCTATGCTGATAACCGACGCAAACCATTAGAATTTCAAGTAAGGGATAGAGTATTATTAAAAGTCTCTCCTTGGAAAGGAGTGGTAAGATTCATCAAAAGAGGAAAGCCAAGTCCCAGGTATGTTGGACCTTTTGATATTATTAGAAAAATAGGACCTGTAGCCTATCAGCTACAACTGCCAGAGGAAATGGCAGGAATACATGATGTATTTCATGTATCTAATCTCAAGAAATTCCTAGCTGAAGAATCACTTGTGGTGCCTCTTAAGGATATAGAGGTAAATGAACAACTCAAGTTTGTAGAAAGGCCTCTGCAGATTGAAGACAGGAAAGTCAAGAACCTCAAGCACAAGAGATTAGTTCTGGTCAAAGTGTAGTGGGACTCCAAAAGAGGACCTGAGTATACATGGGAGCTTGAATCAGAAATGCAAAGAAAATACCCACACCTATACCAGTAGATCTCGAGGACGAGCTCTAAAACAAGGTGGGGAGGTTATAACAACCCTAAAGAAAACCGACACCCTCATAAATTTTTCGACACCCTAAAATATATTAGAATATCCCTATATGTCTTTAAATACACCCAGTATGTGAAAACCGAGCTCAAAATATAATTTAACATTAAAAATAAAACAAAAACAAAAATAATTGGTTCGTCACGGGGCGCGACGCCCCTTGTCTTTAGTTGACACCCGCCCTCCTCCGGAAGCCGCCACGTGGCGACACGTGGCGAAGCTATACTGAGTGACGAGTCAAAGCTAGGCCTTACGCACCTAGTCGCGGGCCGCGAAGGCCCTGGCTGTGGGCTACGCGGGGCGCGGCGAACCCAGAATCAGCTCCTATAAAGCTGGAGCTCGGGCCTTCAGTTCGATCGTTCAAATTTCGACTTTCTCTCTCAAATTTTTTTATAATAGGCATTATACTCGGGTATAATACCCCCCTAAATAACGAAGTTCTGCTCCGTTGTAAGTATCATAACCCCTGGATACGCTGCCCGATTGATCTAGGGTTCCGTAACGGCTGTTGTGGTTCTGCCCGACGTAGTCGTTGGAATGCCGTCTCGGGGAGGGTATTACTAATGTTAAAATGGGTTATTATACTAACACGTGTGCATTTGTGTAAATTATAGATTGTCACCAGGAAACCCTAAAGGATAATCTAAGACAGCAATGTGAGTAATCTCCTTTTCGTGAATTGTTTTTACAAAACCTCACACGATTAATTATATATTAAGCAGTTATTGAGTATTTGTAAGAATACAATTATCATGAGTATGTTGGGGTTTTGTATACAAAATTATGTTACTGCCTTGCGAGGGGTAACATTTCCACAAGTCGGGTTTGATAGTACCATGGATGTTAATTGGTATAACTTGGAAACAAATGTAATTGCGAGATCGCCCTCAATACTGTACAATGGTTTTTTTTATTAAACTTGATTAAACTGGGTTTCACTCACCAGTATTTCCCACTGAAAAAATGTTTTTAAACGCGTTTCAGGTAACGAAATGTGAAAGCCAAATAGAAGCCAGCTGGACAGCACTGAAGGCTTGGAAAAGTGGCAATAAAGTTACCTACATTAAAATAGATGTTTTTATTAAATAAAAATAGGATTTATTCCTATGAAAATGTGTGTACTGCAAACTTGGGTTTTATCCCATGTGTTTAATATTATGAAAATGTGGTATTTTACTCTGATCCAATATTTCCTAACTACGGTCCTGATGAAAATTCCGCTGCCAAATTAGACAATACCAGATACCACCGAAACTGGCTCGCGGCCGCCCGTTCCTGAGGAAATAGAGATCGGGGGCTGTGACATATATATATATATATATATACACTTGAAATCTTGACGTTTGAAATGAATATAATCAACTATTCATTTTATGAAAATTTTTGGATGATCGAAATAAATATAAATAATTATATTTATTTTATATGATTCTCGAATACTAACGCTTGTGTAACACCCTGACCACGTATTACAACAAACCGCGACGGAAACGTCGGGGAGTCATGTCAAAGAATCATTGTTTCACAACTCATGGTATTTGAAGTTTTGTTTTATTCCATTAATAGATTCATTTTTTTAAAACAAATCGAATAAGTACAAACAATTGTCTTTCAAGTTTTAAAGTCTCTAAGGCACGAGTCCATCCTATGTGTAGCATGCAATCAACAATCGTCACATAATAGAACCTGAAACATATTTGACAAACAGTCAGCATAAAAAGCTGGCGAGTACATAGGTTTTGTATGTCAAATTCATGGCTTTGAATTCATATTGCAATACCTCATCCAGCCTCTAGAGTCGACGTGTGTAATCCTTGAATTCATATTGCAAAACCTTTGTAGCCATGAATCTTGACCGAAAACATTTGTTTTGTAAAACCAAGTAGTAAATCGTCTTGAAAGTAAACATTGTATGATTTATATCTTTAAGTAAACATTGTTGAGTGACATTGTTTGAAAACATCCGTTCAAGTGATCTAGATAACGCTACGACATGTAATATGATAAAAGAACTTATATATAGGAAGTACCAGCGGCGTATCTACCATGCTTTTATCACATTACACCCATCTCGTTATCTAATCACTTACGATAAACCAATCGTCCAAATCGTCCGTGTTATAAATCAATTGTCATTCGTCCATGTTATAAACCATTTTTCATTCGTCCGTGTTATAAATCAATCGTCATTCGTCCGTGTTATAAACCAATCGCCATTCATTCGTGTTATAAATTGTTTTAATTGTGAAAACTTTTGGTCGTTCTTTAATGAACACATTCAAACCTGTGTGACTCGACTATACCACCCATGGGGTATCTTTAATAGACCCTGAAAGGTCTCTTTAAATCGACTAACAAATCAACACATGATTTGTTAAAATAATAGATTCTGTCGTTACCCCAAACTATCCACCAAATCTAGTGGATAGCCCAATAATGGGATTGTCAGCCCTATGGTACCATAACATACTACTGGTCGGCTTGATCAAAGCTAATGAATGTCATTCGTGTTATGAATTAATGCACCAACAAGTTCGTTCACATTATTGAAATCTATTAGTGCATACGTCTGCTGACTTCGTCTTGTATCGAGTCTTGCATTGTTCATGGCACAAAGTTCAAGAAAACAAGTCAAGAAGCTGATTTCGCTTGGGATTGCTTATTTCGCTTGAATGTTTGATTTCGCTTGGAATTATTCATGTTATTTCGCTTGAGATTAATTGTTGTTATTTCGCTTGTATGGTATTTTGCTTGAAGCATGTTCAAGCGAAATCAGGAGTCTATAAATAGCTCTCAAGCGATATCATTTGTAACCTTCTTGTTTCCGACGGCGAAGCTCTGTCGAAGTGTCTACAGATCTGTAATCATATCAGAATTAATATACAAGACAGTTTAAGTGAAGATCTAGCTGAATTCAACTCATTATGTCTGTTTCCGCCTTTCATTTTGAGTAGAACACCTCTGAACGACTCATTTCGGGTCCGACAACGTTCCTACAAGTGGTATCAGAGCTCAGGAGGAGGAGTTCTACAGTTTTCAGCTTGATTTCATCTCATTTTCTTTCTTCTACACCTTCTTTTATCAATTGAACAAGTTTTAGCAGTTAAAATGGCCTGAATTTTTCACAACATAAGCGAAACGGTGTTTTAACAAACCCTTGAGAAAATCAGATCAAAATTCGGACTAAATCTGATAAAATTGGACTAAAAACATGTTTCTGCTTGAACGTATCATCTAATTTCGCTTGAAAAATTGTGATAATCTCAAGCGAAATAAGTGATTTCGCTTGAAATACATCTGTTTTCGCTTGAGAAGTAGATTTTGCTTGAAAATTACCTTTATTTCGCTTGAAAGTGCAAATCTGATTTCGCTTCAATGATGAATCTTACAATGTTTTGAACAAAACTGTGAATAGTTTGCAGAAGACAAACTCTGAACGAGAAGATGCTTTGACAATGATGAATGCAACAATGAAGTCTAGGCAGAAAGAGATCAATTACTACATTGAAGAGTGTGCTAAGTTGAAACAGGAGTTGGAAATTGAAAAGGTTGAAAATGAAAGAATCAGATGATTACTAAAAAGTTATTCAAGTTCTGATTACTTAATTGACAGAATTTATCCAACTGTTGCAGGTTTTGAAGCGTTTGACGACAAGAAGCCGAAGAAAAAGGATACTGGTAAGAAACAGAGTGTTAGTTATAACAAGTGTCCGCCTCCAATTTGGGAAGGGTATTCGTCTAGAAAACCGAATGAGGAACAAGTAAAAAAGGCAGTCAATATAAAGTTGGAGTCTGAAATAACCGATGTATTACCAGACAATATTGATATCACGTTCACAGCGTCCGACATAGATCATGAGTCTGAGTTAATAAAAAGGATGGTCGATCAGGTGTTAGATAAGGATGAGGAGTCCGAGTCAATGTCTGAGTCCAGAAGTTCGAGTTCGTCTGTCAAGAGTTCAAAGTCGTAGGGAAAACGGGTGTATAGTAAACATTTTTTGTTGTCAAAATCTAATTTGAATGACGAAACATTTGAAGTTGCATATACTTTGAATGATTCTGACAAATTATATTTTGATAAAGAATTTCCAATAAGAAGTGTTCAAATTGAAAAGATTAAAAAGGTTTTCAAATTAACAGAAATTAATATTTCTGAAATAAAAGATTTAAATCTTTCTGAAAAACCTAAAAAGTACACTTCAAGAGTTCAACAAAGATTGAACAAGAAAAAAGGTTACAGTTCTGGTTCTGGTTTTCAAAAGAAGCCAAACCATAACGGTAATTTCAAAAGAAAAGGATTAGGATTTATCCCACCTGAAAATCATAAAAATGAGAAAATTTCTAAAACAAATACAAAATTTGTTTCAGGGACAAATTGTGAAGAAGAAGCAAAGAGCTCATTCTGGAAACAGTCAAACTAGGAGTTTCTTGCTGAAAAGATGAAGAATGGAGTTTTTCAAAGAAAGGAGACTAGAACCTGTTACAGATGCAATGAAGTTGGTCATATTGCATGGAACTGTGCTCAAGCAACAAAAACAAAACAGGGAGTCTCAGAAAAACTTAAAGAAATAGTTGTTGACAAAACTGAACCACCAACTGAAAAATTTAAAATTTTCAAAAACTCTATATGAAGTTGGTGAATGTTCAAAGAAGTTCTACAGGAGAAGTGTGAATCTTTATAATTAAAAATGGGTTGTTAAGAAATCGGATGTGAAATTTGGCGATGAATCTAATTCCACAAAGTCAGAGGAGCCACAAGTTGATGTTAAAGAAGAAAGCTCAGTGCCTCCAATGGGTGATGTGAATTTTCCACCATTGAGGACTGAAAATTTTAGAAAAATTGGAAATGTTGAGATCTCGAATCAATTTTATTCTGAAAAGAATGAATTTGATGTTGAGAAAGCTTTTAATGGAAATGTGAAAAAGATTTTTGGAAAAATGGTTGAGGGTAAGGTGAAAGGGATGAAAGATTTTTATGAAACAAAGAAGGCAACTTTTTACCCAAGTGCAGGTGAGGAAGAAACATCCAAGTTTGGTGAAGCTTGGATGTCTGTTTTTCATAAGTAAACATCTGGACTTGCCGGAGCTCCCAGGTTGGTAAGTGTGGAGCAGGAATCGGCATCTTTCTTGAGAAATTCACTTTTGTGATATTTTGTCTTTCATAGTGGTAAATCAGGAACATTAAGTTGTACTTGATTTTCTACAAGTGATATTGTGGTTAAAATTCAAAATTGTTATATTTGTCCTGTGGTTGAAGAAAACAAAGTGATGAATTGATCCCCAAACTTACAAATGGTTTTATAAAATCAACAAAACTTATTTTCCGGAAAAATCATTTTGGTTAAAACAAACTTAAGTGTTTTGAAATCATAATGAGAAAATAGTTTGTTGAAAGGGGGAGTTCTGATTGTTTATGCTAAGTGGATGGCGAATTGAAGTGATTCGATATCAGTTGTCACGTTACTTGTATAGTTTGTTTTCAATTTTTTTTAAATGTGTTTGCATTTTAGGGGGAGTAAGAATTTTTCAGAAAATCCAAAAACATTTGAAAATTTGAAAATGTCAAAAACATGATAAAATCAAAAATGAGTTTTTTTTTTTGTATAAAAGAGGAAATGATAGTACATCAGTGGACTATCACAACATGCTAAAGAAATGGAAAATTAAAATGTGATAAACGGTCTCACTGATGATGTGCCAGTAGGTTTTTACACATTTAGTAGATTGTGACGAGATATAAACCTAAATTCAAACTTGCTTATATCGTGGGTAACACTACTTGGATATATAGGTAACCCCTGAAATTTCGTTTGAAAGATCCCTCTTTCTGAGATACTAGGTCTTTATGCTCAGTGATATCTGGGGTATTATCCCGGGACTTCTGATAATGCGGAAGCAATGGCCTATGTAACAACCCTCGGTAAAATCGACACCCTCATAATGTGTCTAACACTCTAGTATATTTTAGAATGTCCCAATATGTCTTATATTACACCCCGTACGTGAAAACCAAAGCCCAAAATACGTTATAGTTTATAAAATAAATTAAAAACAAGAAATTATAAGTTGAGGCGGGCCGTGTAGACCCACCCCAACCATTCACGCGGGCGGTATCAGGGTAGAAACCTGATATCGTTGGTTTCTTTAGTTCAAACGGGCCGCGTAAGACCCCGTTTAAGTTCACGCGGGCCGCGAGTGTCCCAAATGGTGGCACAGCCCTGAGCTGACACGTGTCGACATCGTGGCGGACCTATACGCTGACCCAGCTAAGCTATATGTTGATCGGGTGTTGACGCGGGCCGCGTAAGGCTTCACCTTACCTTACGCGGGCCGCCTGAAAGTCTAAATTCAGCAACTATAAATAGCAGGCATCGGATCTCAATCGAACTCGCTCACAATTTCATTCTCAATCTCAAAATTCTGTAGTAATGTTATAATACGTGGGTATTATACCCCCTAATTAGCGAGGTTCTGCTCCATTGTAAGTATTATAACCCCAGTTTCATAATAGAAACGCTGCCCGATTGATTTAGGGTTCCGTAACAACTATCGTGGTTCTACCCGACGTAGTTGTTGGAATATCGTCTCGGGGAGGGTATCATTAATATTTTCAAAGGGTTATGATACTAACCAATGTACATTTGTATAAATTATAGATTATATCCAGGAAAACCCTTACACGAAGTCTAAGATAGCAATGTGAGTTTATCCAATTTTTGTTAACCTTTTTGTAATATTTTACAAAACCTTAAATGCTTTACAATGTGATTAAGCGGTGATTGAGTCTTTGTAGTTCTTCAATTACTGCCAGTATGTTGGGTTTTGTATACAAAATTTACTACACTGTGAGTAGTAAGTCGGGGATGACAATACGTTACCATTGGACAATGAGTTAGCCAATGTGTAATATGACCCACAAGTCAGTGGATTGACAGTACTAATGGAGTAATTGTGTAGAAATAAACAATGTGATCGCTCTCAATACTGTTCACTGTGACTTTTATTTAAACTTGATTAAACTAGGATTCACTCACCAGTATTTCCCACTGACAAATGTTTTTAAAACGCGTTTCAGGTAACCCAATGTGACAGCCAATTAGTAAAAAGCATGCTGGAGAGCACTGAAGGCTTGGGGAAAATGTGGCTATAAAAGTTACCTAATAAACGATGTTTTAAATTCAATAAAATAGGGCTTGTCCCTATAAATGTATTGTAATAAGAAACTTGGGTTTTGCCCATGTGATTACTAATATCAATTATGGTGGTTTTACTCTGATAAACATTTCCTAACTACGGTCGTGATGTAAATTCCGCTGCAAGATTAAATAACTGATACCACCGAAAATCTGAGCTCGCGTCCGCCCGTTCCTGGGACAGATAAGGGATCGGGGGTTGCGACAGAAGGTGGTATCAGAGCCTAGCCACTGGTCTGAGCTAAAGAAGTGTTCTGCTGACACTTAAATTCTAAATTTTGTGTTAGGAAATAAATTTCAAAAATACGTGCATAACTGTAATCATTTGTTATGTGTTATTTGACTATTTGTTAGTTTATAGTATGAGTGATCAAGGACCCTCAGACATGAGTCGTCAGTTATCTGATTCACCTAAGAGTGAAGGTACTTCTTCACAGCCTGCCCTCTCTGAGTATACTGCTGATCAGGAAGAAGGAATGTTTGCTTTTAAAGCACAGTCAGAAGAGCCATTCCCTCATAAGAAACGAGGATGGTTCAGTAAGGAAGCCTTTGCTCGTAGGAAGAGAATGCGAAAGTTGCAACAGCAAAGAGTTTTAGCAGCTGCTAAGCGAAAAACAGATGCCCATACACAGGATATGCTTAATAGAAGCCTAGCTAATTTCCATATCCTAGCTACAACTGCTGCTGACCCGAGTCTGGAACAACTAGTAGCCCCACAACCACAAAACCCAGAACAACCCATGGAGATAGAAAATCCTGAAAACCAAGTAGAGATGCATGACTTTAACCCAGAAGAAATCCCTAGGGTACCTGCACCAAACCCCCTAGACCCAAATTATGACCCCTGGTGGGACGATAATAGGGACTTTGTGCAACGTTACCCAATCCATGAAGACACACCCATACAAAACATAGGAGCCTATCCAGGTATGGACCCTTTAGATCCCTATTACCATGATGAATATATCAGGGAGATCTTAGAAGATCCTTACCGATTTCAGGCACTTTCACCCCCATATCAGGAACCCGCACTCCAGATTCCAAACCCAGTCCTAGAACCTGCACCCCCAATGAGTGCAGAAAACGTCCAAGAACTTAGGACTTTTGGGGAGGAAATTTTAGAAAGCAGTGAGCGAATGAGACAGGTGGGAGAGCGTCTCGTATGGAAATACGATGAACGCAATATGGATTTTTGGATAAATCCATATCCGTGATATGATGGAGGAGATGGTAACAATAATAATAATATAATATAATAAAAAAAATGTGTGTGTACGGATGCATATTACTATTAGTGTGATTCTATTTCTGTTGGTATTGTAATTTTATTTCAGTACTAAGTGTAATAGATGCATAATAGTATATGAAAATAGAGTAAAAGTCACAATGATCGACGCTTTTGGTTAGATTACGTGTCATGTGATTAACTATATTAGATATTATGTTGTGATATTAATATGGGGTAAATGTTTAAAATTCAGATGGCCGACGAAGGAAATCAAGGAAATCTGAATAATGATAACCAGAGTAATATTAACGTGGTTAATGAGAATCCAAGCATCAATAACAATAACAATCAAGTGGATAATAGTGCTATCCAACACATAGTAGCACAAGGAATTATAGATGCAATGCCATTTATTCTTCAAACTGTTAAGGATGCTGATAATAAAAGTAAGCATAGCAGTAAGGGACCAATTGAACCAGAACACAGCGTGAACAATGGACCAATACTTCAATTGCCTATTCCCAAAAGAAGAAGAACCGTGCCTTACAGTTGTTCTTACAAAGAATTCTGGTCTTGTAAACCAATGGAATTCTCGGGCAACGAAGGGGCCATTGCAACCTTACGCTGGATAGAAAAGACTGAGGCAGTCTTAAGGATAAGCAAGTGTGCTGAAGAAGATAAGATATTGTTTGCTTCTAATCTGTTTAAGAATGCAGCACTAGAATGGTGGAACACAATCCTCCAAACAAAAGGAAGTGATAGAACCTACAATATGGAATGGGAAGAATTTAAGGACAAGGTAGAAAGGAAATTCTGCCCTCCTAATGAAAAGGAACAGATAGCAAACAAATTCATAAATCTTAGGATGAATGGAGTGGATAGTAAGGGGTACACGAAGTTATTCTTTGAATATGCTAGAATAGTACCAACCCTTGCATCACCAGAACCGGTATTAATCTCCCGTTATATCTGGGGATTAATTGGAGAGATTAGACATGTAGTCAAGGCAGCTAGACCTCAAACTATAGAAGAAACTGTAGAACTAGCCAATACCTTGACAGATGAATTAATCCATACTAGAGAAGAAGACCAGAGGAGGAACCTAACCCAAAGGCTTACTCAAGAATTCCGTTCTGGAAATTACAATCGTAGGAATATGGGTTCTACCTCTGCACCATACTGCAAGGTCTGCAAGAAAAAGCATTCGGGAAAATGCTCAACTCTCTGCAATTATTGCAAGATGTCAGGACACAAAGAAGAAAATTGCAGGAAGAAATCCAGTAATGGATTATGCTACAACTGTGGAGAAAAAGGTCATATCAGGCCAAACTGTCTGAAATTAACTCCAGCTACAAACAACAAGAATACTAAAAATGCTAGAGCATTTGTTCTGACTGCAGATGAAGCCAAAATGATTCCAGATGTTATAGCTGGTACGTTTTTAGTTAATGATGTCTTTGCTAAAGTATTATTTGACTCTGGTGCAAACCAAAGTTTTATTAATACATCATTTTGCAAAATTCTAAATCAGTCATTAACTAAACTACCACAAGAATGCTTAGTAGAGACAGCTAATGGGGAAACCGTTAGGATTTCTGAAATCTTGTAGGGAGCAAGCATAGAAATTTTAAATCAGAAATTTATTGCAAATCTTTATCCCATGAATCTGGCAGGATTCGATGTTGTTTTAGGAATGGATTGGTTAATAGCCAATAAAGCCAGTATTATATGTGATCAAAAGTCAATTCAAGTAAATTCACCAAAAGGTAAAACGATCACAATTAAAGGAGATAAACCATTTAGAACTACAAAATTCATTTATGTGATGAAGACTGCAAGCTATATAAGAAAAGGTTCCATAGTGTATATGATTTCCATAATCACTAACACTAAAGGAAAAGAACTAAAAGACATTCCAGTAGTGTCTCAGTTTTCAGATGTCTTTCCAGAAGAATTACCAGGACTACCTCCAGACAGAGAAGTTGAATTCAGAATTCACCTGCTACCAGGAACAGCACCAATTGCCAAAGCACCTTACCGTTTGGCACCCGCAGAAATGCAAGAATTAAAGAAACAATTAGATGAATTGTTGGAAAAAGGATTCATACAGCCAAGTTCGTCGCCATGGGGAGCGCCGATATTGTTTGTTAAAAAGAAGGACGGATCAATGCGTATGTGCATTGACTACCGTGAATTAAACAAAGTCACGATTAAGAATCGGTATCCATTACCAAGAATCGATGTTCTGTTTGATCAACTACAAGGAGCTCGATTTTTCTCAAAAATCGATTTAAGGTCAGGATATCATCAATTAAAGGTACAGGAAGAGGACATTCCTAAGACCGCTTTTAGAACAAGGTATGGCCATTATGAATTTACTGTCATGCCATTTGGTTTAACCAATGCCCCAGCTGCATTTATGGACATGATGAACCGAATATGTAAGCCATATTTGGATAAATTCATAATTGTTTTCATAGATGATATTCTAATTTATTCTAAGAATAAAGAGGATCATGCAAAGCATTTGCACGCACTTTTAAGTTTATTAAGATAGAAAAAGCTTTATGCTAAATTCTCTAAATGCGAATTTTGGTTAGAACAGGTACAATTCCTTGGACATTTAGTTAATCATGAAGGAATTCATGTGGATCCTACAAAGATTGAGGCAATTACTAAATGGAAAACCCCTGAATCACCAACCGAGGTTAGAAGTTTCTTAGGATTGGCCGGTTATTATAGAAGATTTATTCAAGATTTTTCTAGAATAGCCATTCCCTTAACTAAGCTAACCTGTAAACCTGTTAAGTTTGAATGGGGATTAAAACAAGAAGAAGCCTTTAGAATCCTTAAGCATAGATTAACCCATACACCCATATCAGCGTTACCAGAAGGAGCTGAAGACTTTGTTGTTTATTGTGACGCTTCCAAATTAGGTTATGGATGTGTATTAATGCAACGACAAAAGGTTATAGCTTACGCATCTAGACAACTTAAGAGTTATGAAGAGAATTATTCCACCCATGATTTAGAATTAGGAGCTATAATTTTTGCTCTTAAAATTTGGAGACATTACCTTTATGGTAGTAAGTTTACCATATTCACTGATTATAAGAGTCTAAGATATATCTTCAAGCAAAAGGAATTAAATATGAGACAAAGACGTTGGATGGAGATGCTCGGTGATTATGATTGTGATATCCAGTATCATGAAGGAAAAGCAAATGTAGTGGCAGATGCTTTAAGCCGAAAGTATCATGAAAAGCCAAAAAGGGTACGTTCTCTTAAATTAAATCTGCAAATAGATTTAAATGATCAGATAAGAGAAGCACAAGAATCAGTAATCAAGGATGATTCTGAAAAATTAAAAGGTATGCTAAAAGAATTGGAACAAGGAATAGATGGAATTTGGAGGTTCCATAAAAAGAGAATGTGGATACCTAAATTAGGAAACCTACGTCATCATATATTAGAAGAAGCCCATAAGTCTAAGGATACGATGCATCCAGGGAGTGATAAAATGTACCAGGATTTAAGGAAAAATTTATGGTGGATAGGAATGAAAAAGGACATAGCAACCTATGTTTCTAAATGTTTAACTTGTTCACAAGTTAAAGTTGAACACCAGAAACCCTCAGGTTTATTACAGCAATTAGAAATGCCGGTGTGGAAATGGGAATTGATAACAATGGATTTTGTTACTAAATTACCCAAAACAAGGAAAGGTAATGATACAATCTGGGTGATTGTAGATAGACTAACCAAGTCAGCTCATTTCCTACCAATGAAGGAAATTTTCAGTATGGAACAATTAGCTAAACTATATGTAAATGAAATTGTTTCTTTACATGGAATTCCTTTATCAATTGTTTTTGATAGGGATAGTCGATTAACCTCTCATTTTTTGTTAAGTTTCCAAAAGGCAATGGGAACCAATTTAAAGCTAAGCACAGCTTATCATCCTCAAACAGACGGACAAAGCGAAAGGACAATTCAGACAATGGAAGACATGCTTAGAGCTTGTGTAATCGATTTCGGAGGTAATTGGGACGACCAGTTACCTTTAATAGAATTTTCTTATAATAATAGTTATCACACCAGTATCAATGTTGCACCATTCAAAGCACTTTAAGGACGAAAGTGCCGAACCCCGGTCTGTTGGGCAGAAATTGGGGAAAAGCAACTATCTGGACCTGAGATTGTACAAGAAACAACCGATAAGATCATTCAAGTCAATGAATGACTGAAAGCAGCACGTGATCGACAGAAGAGTTATGCTGATAACCGACGCAAACCCTTGGAGTTTCAAGTAGGAGATAAAGTATTGTTGAAAGTCTCTCCTTGGAAAGGAATAGTAAGATTCAGCTAACGGGGAAAGCTAAGTCCCGGGTATGTTGGACCTTTTGAGATTATTAGAAGAATAGGACCTGTAGCCTATCAGCTACAACTGCCAGAGGAAATGGCAGGAATACATAATGTGTTTCATGTATCTAATCTCAAAAAGTGTTTAGCTGATGAATCACTGATAGTACCTCTTAAGGATATAGAGGTAAATGAACAACTCAAGTTTGTAGAAAGGCCTCTACAAATTGAAGACAGGAAAATCAAGAATCTCAAACATAAGAGACTGGTTCTGGTCAAAGTAAAGTGGGACTCCAAAAGAGGACCTGAGTACACATGGGAGCTTGAATCTGAAATAAAAAGAAAATATCCGCACTTATTCCAGTAGATCTCGAGGACGAACTCTAAAACAAGGTGGGGAGGATGTAACAACCCTCGGTAAAACCGACACCCTCATAATGTGTCTAACACTCTAGTATATTTTAGAATGTCCCAATATGTCTTATATTACACCCCGTACGTGAAAACCAAAGCCCGAAATACGTTATCGTTTATAAAATAAATTAAAAACAAGAAATTATAAGTTGAGGCGGGCCACGTAGACCCACCCCAACCATTCACGCGGGCGGTATCAGGGTGGAAACCTGATATCGTTGATTTCTTTAGTTCAAATGGGCCGCGTAAGACCCCGTTTAAGTTCACGCGGGCCGCGAGTGTCCCAAATGGTGGCACAGCCCTGAGCTGACACGTGTCGACATCGTGGCGGACCTATACGCTGACCCAGCTAAGCTATATGTTGACCGGGTGTTGACGCGGGCCGCGTAAGGCTTCGCCTTACCTTACGCGGGCCGCCTGAAAGTCTAAATTCAGCAACTATAAATAGCAGGCATCAGATCTCAGTCGAACTCGCTCACAATTTCATTCTCAATCTCAAAATTCTGTAGTAATGTTATAATACGTGGGTATTATACCCCCTAATTAGCGAGGTTCTGCTCCATTGTAAGTATTATAACCCCAGTTTCATAATAGAAACGCTGCCCGATTGATTTAGGGTTCCGTAACAACTATCGTGGTTCTGCCCGACGTAGTTGTTGGAATACCGTCTCGGGGAGGGTATCATTAATATTTTCAAAGGGTTATGATACTAACCAATGTACATTTGTATAAATTATAGATTATATCCAGGAAAACCCTTACACGAAGTCTAAGATAGCAATGTGAGTTTATCCAATTTTTGTTAACCTTTTTGTAATATTTTACAAAACCTTAAATGCTTTACAATGTGATTAAGCGGTGATTGAGTCTTTGTAGTTCTTCAATTACTGCCGGTATGTTGGGGTTTTGTATACAAAATTTACTACACTGTGAGTAGTAAGTCGGGGATGACAATACGTTACCATTGGACAATGAGTTAGCCAATGTGTAATATGACCCACAAGTCAGTGGATTGACAGTACTAATGGAGTAATTGTGTAGAAATAAACAATGTGATCGCTCTCAATACTGTTCACTGTGACTTTTATTTAAACTTGATTAAAGTGGGATTCACTCACCAGTATTTCCCACTGACAAATGTTTTTAAAACGCGTTTCAGGTAACCCAATGTGACAGCCAATAAGTAAAAAGCCAGCTGGAGAGCACTGAAGGCTTGGGGAAAATGTGGCTATAAAAGTTACCTAATAAACGATGTTTTAAATTCAATAAAATAGGGTTTGTCCCTATAAATGTATTGTAATAAGAAACTTGGGTTTTGCCCATGTGATTACTAATATCAATTATGGTGGTTTTACTCTGATAAACATTTCCTAACTACGGTCCTGATGTAAATTCCGCTGCAAGATTAAATAACTGATACCACCGAAAATCTGAGCTCGTGTCCGCCCATTCCTGGGACAGATAAGGGATCGGGGGTTGCGACAGCCTAGTCCCCAGAGAGTACTTTACACTTGCTTGAAATATAGCGCCGCCCTCAGCATAAAAATGATGAAACATTGCAAAATGCTAATCATGGAGTTGAAACAAAAGATCCTCTAAAGGGGACACACCAAAAGTCGAAGTCGTCATCTCTCTGCTGAACGGAAGTTCTGACCTGAGCTCTCACGGTTTTTGCAATTTAACCCCTTACAGATATCATCTGTGGTATACTCACCTGTAAGACTGAATATTGGGATCTGGATACTTGAGTATATATTCTGAGGTGGGACACGTGAATAAGTTTAAGTGCTTAAAACATTAATCTCGTATCTCGAAACAGTTGAACTTTGTGTGAAAATTTAAGTGGATCAGTATACTGACAATCTAAGTGAATCGTTTAGAACTTAAAATGTTTAAAGCTTAACGGTGTTGGTGATTTGTCTCATAAACTGATATGATCCTCTTACACAAACTCACAAAAATATTGGATGTAAATATTTCTTTACTGCATTTCATTTCTGTTATATTAAAAATCCAAAAAGATTTTTAGTGTGTTTTAGCATAAATTTTGAAAAATTCAAAAAGATTTTCGACAACTGATGTTGGAGAGCTGATTTTCAAAATTCCAAGTGTTAAACATGATGAGCATGTGGTGAGGGGGAGTATGTGGCTAAATGAGAAAAGTTTTTGAATATTTTTTGGTACAAGTGGTCATCTGAGGTTTTTAACATTGATAAATCATTCTGGTTTATTTTGAAAGGGAGTCCGTATAGATAAATTTTGTAAAATGTTAAATTTGTGAAATTTATTTCTGGGTTAAGTATGTGCAGGTTTAGTCAGGTTTTTTTATTCTGAACCTGAAGAATGTAATAGAAAGCCAGGTTCCGATACCTGAAGACTCTGTGATTTCAACAAGCCAGACTGCGATTCCAGCAAATCGAAAGGGGGAGTCTGAAGTCCTCAGAGTAAAGATTGTTCAAGGAGAATCTTTTGATGCTGAATAGAAGAAAGAGATAAAGTTTGAGGAAGTTTTCAAGTTCAGACTGATAAAGACTGAAGACGTTGAAGACTCGACACTTAAGACTCGTCAACATCCGGGGGGTCTGTTAGTGCATACTCTGCTGACTTCGTCTTGTATCGAGTCTTGCATTGTTCATGGCACAAAGTTCAAGAAAACAAGTCAAGAAGCTGATTTCGCTTGGGATTGCTTATTTCGCTTGAATGTTTGATTTCGCTTAGAATTATTCATGTTATTTCGCTTGAGATTAATTGTTGTTATTTCGCTTGTATGGTATTTCGCTTGAAGCATGTTCAAGCGAAATCAGGAGTCTATAAATAGCTCTCAAGCGATATCATTTGTAACCTTCTTGTTTCCGACGGCGAAGCTCTGTCGAAGTGTCTACAGATCTGTAATCGTATCAAAATTAATATACAAGACAGTTTAAGTGAAGATCTAGCTGAATTCAACTCATTATGTCTGTTTCCTCCTTTCATTTTGAGTAGAACACCTCTGAACGACTCATTTCGGGTCCGACAACGTTCCTACAAAACCGTCGTGTTTTATATAAACTATAGTCTTTGTTTTGAAAACTTGAAAAGCATTTAGCACATATGAGTCACCCCAAAACAATTGAAAGCATAAAAGAGGGGATCTATGTACTCACTTGGGATTGCAAAGTACCCTTTGAGTCAAGTGATATAACAAAGCTTCAAACCTGTCCTAATGTGTCCTAACATCGGGTAACTATGTTAAAGTAACGGTACATAATCGGAGGAATCAGATAGAATGAGGTCTTGTAAACTAAATGAGTGTTGGAACTCACATGAAATGGTTTAACAAAGTCTACATTCTGATTTGGAATAAATCCTAAGTGCTTTTGACCTATTATGACCCGTTAAGGTAGTTTACGCTACTTTAACGTGTCATTTGCGTAACTACGCGTTCGGATGGTTAAACAAGTCCTATGATAAGTGTTAAACGCCTAGACATGTTTGAAAATGTTATAATATCAGCTTAGGTGTCAAAAGTTTGGTCACATATGCTTAAAAAGGATTTATACATGAAAAGGGCATTTTGGTCATTTTCCAATGGCATCTAAACAACCTATCATACAACTAACCAAACGAAGTGACCATAAGGTATAACCTCTGGAGGTTATTCCCTATACAACTATGGTCACTAATATGTGTTTGGTCAGATCCTAAGATCGACCAAACGGGTCGGATTCGAAAGTCAAAGCGGTGGTCAAACCACTCGACTTACAACCCTAAATAAGCACTAAACTAGAAGTGACGAGTTAAACATGTCAAAACATGTTTAACTAAGTTGAAAACTGATTTGGTATCAAAACAAAGTGTTTTGATACCTGAAAATAGTTCCGTCATAAAATGCACATAATTGTGCATTTTGACCGAAACTTTAACTCGTCACTTCAACTAGTCAACGTGGTAATTAGTAGGCATAATCACGAGGGATTATAACCATCGTGATTACGATCATGTTGCAAAGTTCAATTGAACTTTGATTTGACCAATTCATGGTCAAAACCGAAAGTGAAACGGTAGTTAAACTGTTTGACTTTCAGCTTTATAATAGCTGAAAATAAATAAACAAGACTAGATAGAACACTTACTTGTGTTCTTAGGATGAAAGAAGACTAGAAAAATCAGATGGGAGGCCTCCAAAATGGTAGTAACTCCAACTTTGAGTAATAGAGAGAAGAATGAAAGTAAATGAGCAAAAATTTGAGCCAAAGGGGCTTACTATTTATAGTTGTAGTGAAGCCACAAGATCTTGACAAGTGTTTTGAGTATTGCCCAAGCATTAATGGGATCATAACAAGTGTCCAAGATCAGATTTGGTGCTTGTTCATCACACAAATTGCCCACAAGTTTCAAAAACAATGCATGAAAAACCAAGGATGTAGTTGAATGGAACATTCTGAAAAACATGGGCTGTCGTGTGGCATGCCAGAACCAATGTGGGGTGTCGCATGGCGCGAGGGAATGCAAAATAGTTTCAGTTTTTGTCAGTTTTAGTCCCTACACACCATTAAACTTGTTTTTGAGGTATTTAACCTCCGTTAAGCCAAATTTCAAGCTTTATAAGGATGTTAAAGTATAGGGGACTTGAAATATGCTCGTAAATATCGTGGATGTCAGTTTGTTCGGATGTACGGTCGCGTTTTTCGCTTAATTACGACGAACGCTTAAACTAGCGCGAAAATGATCCAAATTGCGTAACGATGGATATTTTTGCATTCTTATCACTAAATTACAATATTTTAATGATTACAAAAATTTTTGGATGTACGTATATGGTTTGTATGCAGAAATACGCGAATCGGTAGACTTTTGCTGCTTGTCGCAAATAGTCCCTGTGATCGAATAAACTTGGTTTTGCCATATCGAACCCTTCAAAACTTATTTCTAAGTTATGTAAAGGATATTTAGGGTATGTTTAGCTTATGTCACTGTTCTGGAGTGTACGTCGCGTTAAACTGATTACGTTTACGTAACAGTTTACGTATAACTTCCAGAAAAGCTTCTTGAGAGTTCGAAATTGTACAAGATTTGATATGTATAAATGTCACATGTAATTATACAGTTCCGGATATGAAACACAAGATTTCATTAGATTTGAAATTGTTCGGAATTGTATATTGGTTGTAAAGGCACAAATGTCAAAGTTTGAACTATAAATTTCGAATCGTTGACGTTTGGAATAAATATAAAACATTATATTTATTTTGTAAAAGTATTTGAAGTTATTCAAATTATCATTGTTTTAAAATAAATATAGACAATTATATCTACCTTTATAAAATCTTACGAACTAACGCCATTTGTAATAAATATAAACGGTCATATTTGTTTTGTATAAGTATACGAATGTGCGACGGTTGAACTAAATATAAATAATTATATTTGTTTTGTAAAAGGATCGAGTTTCGTTAATTAGTATCTTGTTTTATAACTCATGAAATGTCACCAAAATAAATATGCTTTACATTTATCTTTAAAAGAAATGCTCTAATTTCCTATAGGTATAGTTTTTATGATATAAACGCGTTCGTATTTCAGGTTTTTAACAAAAATTGGATAGAGTTTCCTTTGTTTTTGGAATAACCCGACAACTAAAGTGTCGATATAATTCAAAATTCAACAATTTTCAACAATATAACCACTTTATATAAAATTTTCATCAAATGTATCGAACGTAAACTAACATCTAATTGAATCAGGTCGAGCCCGGTCGCGTAAACTAACTAAAATCTAAACTAACGTATATATATATAAGTATATATATATATATATATGAAAGTTTAACACGTCGTTAAAACTTTACCGGGTCTTGCGTTGACTGGTTTTGACCGGCTGACAAGGTTGACCGTTGACCCGAGTTGACCAGCATTGACCAGTCAACACGCTATGTTGACTGGTGTGACTTTGTTGACTGAGCCATTGACTGCCATTGACTGAAAGTTGACCCTAACTCGAAGAAAAATCTTGAACTGGAGCTGATGTTGACTGTTTTTCCTCGAGTTGAACCGAACTAAAACCCGAGCCAAAACTGAACCATGTGAACCGTAGCATGAACTGATAACTAAGCCAAATCACTACAACCCGAAAATAAGACCCGAACTGTAAAACCCCCAACACTGCCACAGTTGTTCTCCGACGGCGTGGTCCGGCGTCACTGACGCCGTCAACACCAAAGCACCACCGTCCCCATCAACATCTTAAACAAGGGGTACGAGCTGGAGAAGCATGATCTGGGAGGATTTAAAAGAAAGGAGAAGGGGTTAGAGGGTTTACCGTAAAAATTTGTCAGAATAAAATGCCACCGCCGCCACCACTGTGACATTTGTGCCACTACAACCATCATACAAATACAAATCCAATGAAATCTTATGTTTCATTCTTGGGATTTGTACAATTTCATGTGACATTCACACATATAAATTCTTGTTCGATTTCAAGCTTTTAATCGCTTTCTGGAAAGTTATACGCAAACTATTACGTAAACATAATCAGTTTAACGCGATAAACACTCCGGGATAGTGAGATATGCTTAACATACCTTAAACAACCTTTACATAACTTAGAAATAAGTTTTGAAGGGTTTGGTGTGTCAAAAACAAGTTTATTCGATCACGGAGACTATTTGCGACAAACTTCAAAAGTCTGCCGATTCGTATAGCAACATACACTCTGGAACAAGATCATAAGTTAAACATGTCCTAAATACCCTTAACATAGCTTAGAAATAAGATTTGAGGGGTTCGGTGTGAGAAAATATGCTTATTTGATCAACAGGGACTAAAAGTGTCAAAAACTGTGTAAGTTTGCATTTACGTGCATATCTCACGTTCAAACCATATCCGGACATCCAAAAAAATTTTGTAATCACTAAAATATTTTATTTTAGTGATGGGAATGCAAAAATACCATTCGTCGCATAATTTGGATCGTTTTCACGTCCGTTCGAGTTTCATCGTAATTAACCGAACAACGCGACCGTACGACCAAACAAACCGACATCCGTGATATTTTAAACATATTTTAAGTCCCCTATTCTTTAACATCCTTGTAGAGCCTTGAAATGGGATTAACGGGGGTTAAATGCATCTAAAATCAAGTTTTTAGCATGCAGGGACCTGTTTTGACAAGTTTGAAAGTTCTGACCTGCACTCCCTGGCGGCCAGCGAAGACTGTTGTTGTTTCCTTCATGGCCCGCGAGAGCTGGAGCTGGGCAGATTCATTGAATCCTGCAAATTAGTTGCTGAATTGGTTTTTAACCATAGTTTTTGCATACCATGAGCTGGCTTAAGTGTTCCCCAAGTTGCCTAATCAATGTATAACAAGTGTAAGGCCAAGATCATGCTTTGATCCTTGCAAAAACACTTAGAAATGATCAATGGAGGCTTGATTTCCTATAAATACCCAAGAAATTCAAGCTTTCAACTTGCTCATTTGCTAATTTCTTCTTCACCTGCTCTAAGTGGAGGCAATCTCTTGTTGAGGGCCACCTACCTGAGCATTCTAAGTCCTCTCTTCAAGCATTGGACCCTTGTAAGTATCACACCCCAAAAACGTCGCAGCGGAATATTAAACGTAGTGGTGACGGAAGTTGGTGTCACACCCCAACCGATGGCGGAAACATCGGGGTGCGAGCACTAAGCGTTCAGATTGCTCATGAGAATCCATAACACTAGATAGTTTCAATATAAATTAGATTCATTCCATGCAATTGTCTAAAGACAAACATCATTCACCAAAAACATAGTATCAACTAAACCAAACATAACCATTGTTTTCAAAAGTTTCTAGGATTAAACTAAGCGAGTTTCTATGCATCAATCCTAGCTTGATTTCCATAGTTCCAGCATCTATCAGCCTACAACATGTATTAAAATAGAGTCAGTACAAAAATGTACCGGCGAGTATACAAGTTTAAATATAGCATAATAGATTAAAATAGCTCATATCCATATGTAGTGTAACAAAATAGTTTCAGCCATGCTAGTGTTCGCAGGCCAACAAGTGATAGCCTAAGATCTCGATGCTTTGTTGTTTTCCCAAGTCTCAAGGAAAACTAGAATCCTCCTAACAATACCCCCGATAATAATGGGGAGGTGCATCTCCTATAGCACTACTATTGTTAAGGCGGAACTACACACCCTGGATTAAACGTTCACATAGCACAAAATAGAATACAAGAATCACAAGTTTCACATACAAATAGGATAGAGTTTAGTTTCCAAAAGTTTCAAGTATCATAGTTTAGTAGAATACATGTTACATCCCAAAGTTTAAAGTAAAAAGGGATCGAGCATACTCACAGTGATTGCTTAACAGATTAACCGTTATTGGATCAAAGGGAGCTCTCTAGGTTTAGCCTGATTAGATTGCAACGAATAAGTGTCGGACAAATCAACGAGATTGCACAAGTGTCGGATTAATCACTGGATCAGATGGCTGTCCGATCGGATGGCCATCCGATCGGATTGCCAGTCGATTGAGTGACAAGTGTGTGAAGGAATGGATGGTTGTCCGATCGGATGGCTATCCGATCGGGTTGCCACTCGATTCCATTTGACAAAAGTGTGAAGGGAACGTATGGCTGTTCGATCGGATGGCTATCCGATCGGGTCGCCACTCGATCCAAGTTCAAGATTCAAGTTGCCTCGATCAGATGGCTATTCGATCGGATGGCTATCCGATCGAGCTGCCACTCGACGATTTTGACTTCAAGTTTCAAGAATGTTTAGGGTTATAGGCAAGTGTCACTCGATCTGGTGGTTGTTCGATCGGATGGCTATCCGATCGGATTGCCACTCGATCGGGTTACCTTGTCATGTTCTTAATTTTGTAAAAACTTTAAGTTTCTGATTCAGCAACGATGACGTGTTACATATTAAGACAACGGTAAACTCATCAGTGTTCCGCCGATCCGATCGGGTGGGAATCACCCCAGCCCGTTCGGTCGTCAGTTCGTGATGATATTTATATCAGAATCCGTACTCCGGTCATCTTCTCTGGTAGCAATCCTCTTCCAAGCCGACTCTAGACTAATAATCAAGTCTACAGTCCGTTTAGATCTGGATCTTACCGTTTTATGTAAAAGTTCAAGAAAAGATGAAGGTAAACATAGGATTTTAGCTTGAAAAGTGTAGATCTAGTATGGATTTAGTGTAAAACGCATGAAATTCCTTAGATCTAAGCTAGATTCTATCCGGAATGACATAATATAGTAGTTTGTACAACCCACCATTGATGACATCATCCTTAAGAACTCAGATCTAAGAGATTTCACGGTGAAAAGTGAGATTTCAAAGGAGAATCTCGTAGAGAATGTTGTGTAGGTCAAGAAAGTACAAGAATCTAGTGTGAAACGTACCGAAATTGCCGAGAAATCGAAGAAATGTGGTGTGCGTGCGTCTGGGTCGAGTGAGGCTGTCACATCAGTGAAGGACTGATGTGACAGGCTTATTTATAGTGTGGGAGAGAGATTAGGGCTGAGTGCAGCGGATCGGATGGCAACTCGATCGAGTGGCCATCCGATCAGGTGGTTATCCGATCAGATGGTCATCCGATCGGATTGCCACTAGGCCAATCCATCCTTTCCGTGTTTCCGTCTTTGATTCTTTTCGCGCGTTAGATCAAGCGTTGCGTTGCAAATTTATTGGGTAATAGTATAACTAGATTATAGCAATAACACAAAAGATTTCAAAGTTTCATAGTTTCCGCCAGGGACAAGACTCCAGTCCCTCGTTCAAACAAGTCTCAAGTTTCACGATCTTCAAGAGTCAAGCACCAAAGTATATAGAATTAGGCATTTCAAGTATTTAGATTTAGACATTTCAAGTATATAGAATTAGGCATTTCAAGTATCTAGTATATAGAATTAGGCATTTCAAGTATTTAAATTTAGACATTCCAAGTATATAGAATTAGGCATTTCAAGTATCTAGTATATAGCATAGAATTCACCAAGAACCAAAAGTATTAATGACTACATAGTTCAGGGACTAAAATTGACAACAGACAAGGTCCAGGGACTAAACTTTCCAAAAGCCTAAAGTTTAGGGACGCATGGCGTTACAGTTGGTGCCCATTTATATATTGTTGAACGATGCATTTAATTGTTGGACATTTTGATTTGTTTTAAACATAAGTTATTAAACATTACGTTTTAAGACACGACACAACCACATAGTTAAGTTGTCTTTGATCCTCGCGGATCTTATTACATACGTCCCAGAAAGTTTAAAAGTTTGTCCAACATTTTCAAATAACACAACATGCATCATCAAACACAAGATACGCCATGATTCCCGAAGCCGAACTCAAGTACCTGTAGAACACGTTTAAAATCAAGTGTAAACACAAAGGAAGGTGAGTTCACATATTCGCATTCAAACAAGTCATTCCAAAGGAAAACTTTCTGATTATGTGTTTATTTTAAAACATCCATATAATTTTTAGAAAGTCCGTTTTACTTCCTTAATAAAATCCATGGGTCATCCGTCGTAAGTTTAAAAACCCGACATTAAAGCTCTTACCCAAGTTTTGTATATTAAATTCATAGCGTCAATTTTCAGACTCGTATGTTAGCTAGACAATACGAACTATATATTTACCATGCAGGGATAATCAATGCTAGACAATAACCAGAATCTAAATTCATCGTTTGACTTAATACGGGGCGACCGGTCACGACGGGGTTGTCAACCCGATAGATCTACCAACAATTCCTCGCGTACATTTACTTAATCGATTAAACGACATCATGGGCACAAGGTCCATTTTACGACGAAATATGATGTCTGCCTCACGTACAATATATATATCCTACTAATATGACAATTTAATATACAAAGTTGTACGAATCCCCTGAAATCCCCACTGAAACGTAAGCCGATGTTGTTACTTACTCTCTTGAGACCAGGCAGCATTTGTTCCAACTTTACGGTCTGTTTCTCCTCGGAAACACCGTACCATCCCAATTTCTCCTCCAAACATTCATTCATCAAAAACGTTTTACCTCGAAACGTATGATTTATCAAACTCCATATATTTTCAACGAAAATATATATATTTTATATTAAAAGGTATGTTTTGATCCAAAAACATTATTAAACCCTTTTATTGGCGTGTTCTACCCCCAAAATATATACAAAGCAGTAAAAGAGGGGTTTAGTGACACTCACCTTTGGGTGCGTATTTTAAATAGCGCAATCCCAGAGATTGATTTCTACACGTCCTAATATATATATAGGAACGATTTTTAAATCAATATTCATCACAAAAATCCAAAGTTTCTCCATTTCTTATAATTGTCACATAACTTTGAGATTTTCTCGAAAAGTTCGCGTTTTTTATTATGTTGGCACGTTAATATATATATGAGTTCATATATATATGTTTTTAAGATTTTGCAACTTGAACGATTTTATTGGTGACCGTTATCATGTAAATCCCTTAACACCCCCGTTTATACGTAATATATTTATGATTTGCGCGTCGTAATATATATAAATAAACGTTCACATAAATTATTATCAAAACATGTGTAATTTCGTTAACTTATATATTTTGTCATTTTTAAAGCATGTATACATAAAATATTTTATATGTACCAATTTTCATGCTCGACAAACAAGTTACACATTTAACGCGATTTTCACTGTTTCTACCGCACAAAACGCAGAAGTATACATGCATATGCTAAATTTCCAACATCACGTTAAAACTTAACATATTTTCACATTCACATGTTTAAATCACATAACACATCTTAACACATAAGGTTCACCCAAAAACTACCCATACTAGTGTTCATTAAAAAAATGCGTATTTTAGCGATTCTGTAACATTTTCGGGCGTCGGAAGTCACGTATGACCAACCAAACACCAAGTAAACTTAAAATTAGTTAAAATACTTCTTTTTAAACTAAAAATATCAGTTTACTTACTGATCTAAATCAGTTTTATAAAAATCAATCGAAAAGCCGATTTTTGACCTTTTTAACGCATAGTTTTGCGTTAAACATTACTATAATCATCCCAACTCGAAACGACTTGATATTTTAACACAATACATGTAATTTTCTGATTAAAATATTGGCTATAATCAGATTAGTGAAATTTTTGTGTAAGTCACATAAATCATGTGATTTCACATATTTTACAACTTTTAAAGCACCAAGTATAACATGCAAGGCTAGTAAACATCATGACAAAGTTATATGTCACTAAACACTTTAAAATAACTTTATTTTAGTGTTTATAATCTGATTAAATCTGAATTTTATGAAATCATAATCATATGATTATTTCATGCCTTCACATATTCATATAAGTTCACATATGTGCATCTAATGCACTCACACAACATCATTACGATCACTTATGATCTAATTATGTTCAAAATTTCACAAACATCATATCCTTACAAATATTACACATATCACTATGATCTTTCAAATCATTCATGTTCATTCATGCTTAGATCTTTCATATTTAAGATCGTATAACAACTTTCACATGCATGCATACATATATACACACATATACACGAAATATATATACACACATACTTCCAAAAATTTACTTTTCAATATTTCACTTTCAAATATTAGATCTTTTAGAACATTCTTGTATGACAACTAAAAATTCCTTCATGCTTCATATTATACACACATGCATACACCCATTTTTATTTTATTTAAAATCTCATTCATTGTTATTTTCAAGTTTGTGATTAATTCCAAGTTCAAGAGAAACCTTTAATCATCTCTATTATTACTAAAAATCAAGAATGTGGTTTTGAAAATAAGTTTATACCTTCAAGATTTCTTAGTGGGTTTTTAATAAAGATGATGATATAAGGTCGTGTTCTTGCTTGAATCTACTTGAAATCACCTCCAAACCTCTTTACAAGCTTGAAATCACCATGTAAAGCCCTTGAATCTTCAAGATTTAAAGTTGAAAATGATGGTAGTGAGGTAAAGGGGTGATCGGCCATGAGTGTTCAAGAGGAAGAGAGGGAGTGATTTTGAATTATGTTCTTGGAATTGTGAGTATGTATGGATGCATGAACAAGACATAATCATCATTTATCT
Organism: Helianthus tuberosus; assembly: GCA_030545235.1. Lineage (NCBI taxonomy): Eukaryota > Viridiplantae > Streptophyta > Magnoliopsida > Asterales > Asteraceae > Helianthus > Helianthus tuberosus. The sequence continues at coordinate 134,682,095 of CM060408.1, read as the reverse complement.
TCTCTAGAATGGACAAGTGTCCAATTGCAACATTCAAGAGAATGTGGGCAGCCCACATTGCCGCCACACACCCTCTTCTCACACACAATTATATATACATACATATGTTATATGTATATTAGCTCAAAAACAGGTATTTTACTGAATACCGGGTATTTTATCTAGCGTTTTAATCCCGTTTTAGTGAGTTTTAAATTATTTTTATCATTCTATAAAAATAATCACTTAAAATTATTACTGAAATAATTACCAGTTGCCTTGACTTGCTGCATTGACAGTATTTTGTCTAATTCGCGCAGTATCGCGCGGTACGCGCTCAAACTCGAAAAATAGAGTTTCTTAGCGTTTTAATTTATTTTTCCTCACGGATATGATTAAAATTACTATTCTAATCATAACAGACTATTTTTAGGATTTTAACACTGATCGGGTGGTCACCGACGTTCGTTTCGCATTTTAATCGTTACTCGATAAGCGTTTGTTTTATCGTTGCCAACATACTTTTTATAAAAGTTTAAATTTACCAACACATCAAATGTCATATATAAATATCAAAATCAGTCACAAACAGCCTTTTTACATGTTCACTACATATATTACTATCGTACGGTACAGCCTGAAAAGCCGGGTGTCACAGTAAGTATTCTTTCATGCTTGTTTAGTTAATCAAGCAAAAAAGTCAAACAGGGTTTGACTTTCCGCTTTATCCATGAATTGGTCAAGACAAAGTTCGTTGAACTATGCAACGTGAGTGTAATCACGATGGTTATAGTCCCTTGTAACTATACCTACTGATTACCATGTTGACTAGTGTTAGGATCTGAGTTTGGTTTTGATTGTGTTTTACGTTTGAATTAAGATGAAGATGAATGAGTTGTGCAGCGGAATTAAGATGGAAGCAAACTTTTCACAATCAAACAGGAGAATTGCTTTTAACATACAAGTTTAACATTGAACCGAATGATTGAATTAAATTTCAACAACGATTACAATTTGCAAGTATGCAACAAACTCCCCCTCAGCCTGAGCTCACAGTATTTGTTCGTGCAGGAAGAAGATAGTGAAAGAGCTAATAGAACAGTACAGAGCACTGTTCTATTTATAGGCACGAGCAAACCACTGAAGCATCTAAGCTGACGTCACCATGAAAGTGACATCTAACCTCCTAACAAACTCTAACCTCTGATCTATACAACCTCTGCTATGCTAACTACTGTTATTACATTTCATTACATAAAGACATCTAAACTGCTGCTGCATCCTTCCACTGATGTGAACCCAACAGTACTTGTCATGATCAGCAGAGCTTGACTCAAGGCAGTAGATTGAATAGCAGAGCTTTAGTCTTCCATCAGTCTTTTACTTGATTAGCAGTTTGTAGGTCAGTAGTTTGTACGATCAGTAGATAGGAGGTCAGCAGATGTTGAAACCACTTTCAAGGGGAGAGACTTGTATACATAACATCTGCTTATTCTGGATCCACTGCTCTGATCCAGTTTTGGCTTTAATTATCTGTTCCTTTGGTAGGGTTCAATCCCAACAATCTCCCCCTGGAACAGATAATGCCAAAACTCTTCATTATTTGTAGATCTTTATTGCCTCATCAGCAGTTCCCTTATTTGCCCTTTGAGTTGTAACTCAAAGGCTAAGGCATCTGTGTCATCATCATCCCTGCTAAGTGGAAGATCAAGGAGATCCTGCAAATCTTCAAGACCTAGGCCAAGTGCTTGTTCCCTTGATATTTTCTTCACTTCTCCACTAGACTTGAACACAGTCAGTACATGGGTCTGTTTGTCAGTTTCCCATTTTAGAACTTTTGAGTCTGGTGGGTTTCTTGGGAGATTTTTATTTGATGAGGTGTTTGGTGATGCAGGCCTTGTGATGATTGTTTGAGCAGTGCTTGTAGGTTGATTCAGGCAAAGAGTATCAGCTATCATATGCTTAATACCTTCTTTAACAAGATCATCTCCTGCCATTAATTCTGCCACTGTTTCAGTACCCAACTGTTTTGTTTGCTTTCTTTTGTAGATAGCAGCACCAGCTGGAGCAGTAGCTCTCCTAATTTGCGGCTTTGATGGTCTTTTTGAAACCACTGCTTCAGGGTAGTCAGGTTTTTGTGGAACTGTGGGATCTTTCTTCCTTAATTCCTCCAACCTTTTGTAGGTGGCCCTGACTATATTTTCTTTCCATCTTGCCACTTGATTTTTAGACCCATAGTCAGCAGCAACTAATTCCTCTTTCATTCTCTTTAGCTCTAGTGTCTTATCAGGCACATTCCTTTTGTACTATGACCAATCTGGAGGAGTGTGTTTGACCTTATTCTTTATCATTTCTTGAATCCTGGCTGCTTCTTGTTCAAGCTCAGGAATGGTCCACTCCTTGTACATATGATTTTCTCCCTTGTACTTCTTGGTTGCCATGATGCTTTCAATGTAGTCTTTTCTCAAGGTTTCATCTGCTTTCTCTGAGATTTGTTGACAAACATTTTTTTGCAAATTGCTCTAAGGATCTGACTTGAGTAAATAGAAACTGATAATGCCTTTGAATTTCTCTGTCAGTTTTTCCTTAAGAGTTTCTTTTGGAAATATCCTCTGCCTGTTTAGCCTTAACTTTCAAATATTCTTCAATGTTGTTAGGCCTTGGATATCCTTTAACTGATGGCAACTTCCTTTTAGCAGGGTCATCCTCATAGTAGAAGGACTTGATCTCTTCTCTAACTGCTTCAAGTTCTAGAGGAAATTGGACACCTGCAGGAGTGATAATAGGGATTGGTTGTTGTACTAGAGCTGATGAGAGAGGAACAAGGTTTGGAATAAGTGCAAGTGATTGTGAAGATGTTGGTGGTGGTGATGGTGAATCATCATCTGGTATGAAAATCCTTCTCCTTTTTATTGTAGGAGAGGCAGATGATGTTTTGGGTGGATCAGTGGTGGTGATTTGAGTGGTAGAAGGTGGCTGACTAACAGCTGTTGAAACAACTGGTGTTTCAACCACTGTTGTCATTACATCAGATGTTATAACATCTGATGTCTTCTGCTTTTTGGCAGGAGGTGATGGTGGTGAGGTTGTTTTTGGTGGTAAAGCAGTGGTAGTGGTGTGTGTTGAAGTGATGGCAGGTGTTTGGCTGACAGTAGTTGAAACCACTGTTTGGGTGGAAGTTTGATGTTGGGGGCTTTTGGACGATGGTTTTGGAGTATGCTTTGTGAGTCTGGATGGTATGGATTTGGGTTCCCTCACTTTTCTAGTGAGATTTCTTTTTAGCTCAGGATTTTTAACATCCTTTGACTCAGAATAACCCTGCGCATTCGGCTCCATATAAGCTCTTTTCTCCTCATTCCATCTTGACATATCCTTTGCCTCTCTGTCCCTTTTTACACTTGCTATAGCTTCATCAAGTGCAGTTTGGGTAACATCAACCTTTTTGCTACCATCTGGGATGGATATCTTCTTGGTCATAGCATCCCTTTCAGGTTCAATGTAAAGACCGTCATCTATTCCCTTCTTCTTCCACTCCTGAATTTTCTCCCCCTTTTTGGCATTATCTGGGGGTAATTGATCAATGAAAAGAATAGTTGGAGGAGCAGTGCCCGTGGTTTTCAATAAATGGGCCTTTATAGCCTTGATGTCAGCTTGTGTGTTCTTGAACCTAGACTCCATTGTGTTTCTCAGCTCTTGGACATGTTTTGCATGTTGCTGATCAGCCATTTGTTTTTGTTGTTGGAGAAAAGGTTGGAAGAGGTTCCATATCTCATCTGCAGCAGATGCTTGTGGTGGAGCAGGTGCTTGAGGTGGAACAGCAATGGATTGCACCTTTTGTACTTTTAACAACTGTTGCAGCATTTCTTTGATTTCTGCAACCGAAGTATCTAGTTTTTCAACACGTTCCGTCAATTCCAGGTACGTTAAACCATCACCCAATTTAATGGGATCATCTGATTTCCCACTAGCAGTGGTTTTATCAGTGGTTGAGGTAGGGAGTGTACTCCAAACATTAACCACTAATGCCCCTTTTTCTTGGTACTGGGGTCTTCTTCCTTCAACACTTGACAACCTTTTGATGTTGCCAGTGGTCAAAACAAATCCACTGGTGGATGTCAGAGGTGCTATGGAAGGAATTGCCTCCAAGGAAGTCTTATTGATGTAACCACTGTCCAAATGCAAACCAGTAGGTTCAGCACTTGTAGTGGCTCCTTCACTTGGATTACCACCAAGAGTTACTTGTAACTCAAGGGGTGTAACCTCCTCAGGCATTGTTGGTGGGTTAACTATGATTGAAACATCAGACCCAGTCATTGGTTGAAGTATATTCTCATTGACAGGTGATTGAGAAGGACTGGTTTGTGCCTGGTTCAAATCAATAGCATCCAACAAAAGTTTAGTTGGTGGAGGAATTGTGGATGTGAGGTTTGGTGTAGAAAGAATGCCCCAGGCATTGGGCTGTGGATGATGGAAGCGAGTGATTCCAGAGCATCATATTGTGGTGTCCCTATATGTACAACCTGTTCTTTTTGAGAAGAAGCAGGAGGAGTTTCGGTTATGGGTTGAGATATTTGTACCAACAGCTGTAAGGAAGTAGCAGCAGTGGTTTCTTGTGACTGTTGTGTTGTCACTGGCAGTTGCTCTGGTATCTCATCCTCCAGAATTGCCTTTTTGATAGGTTTGGGGGGTTTTCGGATTTTCTTTTGATTTAGCTTTTTGTGGATTGTAGGTGTGGGTTTCAAAGCAGTTGTTTTGCTACTTTGATCACCTTGAGCAGTGGGCTCAGCAGCAGATACCTGAGGAGCAGTGGTAGCTGCTAAATTCTGCTCAGGCACCTCTGCTTGTGTTTTGCAAGGTGTTGACATCCGTGTAAAAGTTTCAGCAGTTAAGCTGTTCATTTGAAAAGATTCACCTTGTTTTATTGCAAAAGCATCATCCTTACTAAACTTCTTTTCAAAATAATAGCTTAAAAATCTTGGAAAAAGTAAGAATGGCTTTTTATCAGCATTTTTAACCAGATCATTAAAGATTTCCTGGGAATAATTGAAATTTTCTTCTTGAAGAATAGCATACCCCAGGTTTTGAATCTTTAATGGTATTTCATTAAAAGAAGTGGTTTTATTTGAAGCACACAGTAACAGGGTATGAAATAAAAATCTTGTTGCAGGAGGGAAGAATCCTTTTTGTAAGGTATCCCTCTTCATCATCGTATCAGCATACCCTCTTTCAATAAAGTCAGTTTTTAACTCGTTTTTAGAAAAGCAAGTTTTACCTTGTTGATCATCGAGCTGAAAGACTTCTGATATGAATTGTGGTGTGATTTGGACTGCTTTTCCCTGTAGAGTAGAGTTAATGGCTATGACATCTTGGCCTTGTTTGTCAAGGGTACAATTTTTCCAAAACTCTCTCTGGGTTTGCAGGTAAATGGGAGCATCTGCTGTAAGCAAAGTTTTGTACTTTGACGCAGACATGAGATCAATGATGGAATCAAAAACATCGGTGGTGCCAGGTTTTGTAAGAAGACCCAAAATGTTGTGAGAGGGTTTGTGTGGAATTTCAGTGGGTTTGGCCTTTTGAGAGGCCTCTTTTGAAGATGATTTGGAAGTGGGTTTTGCAGATGACTTTGATTTTGTCATTTTGGAGATGATGATCGAAGAAGGTTGTGAAGGAATTTGAGAAAAACTACTTTGAGAAGAGAATTTTTATGAATTCAATTCGACAGTAAAACCCTGTTTGGGGTTTTGAAAGGGGTTTTATGGAGAAAAAGTGAATGCAGACGTGGCAGCGGTTACAAAAGGACTGACCACTATGTACTGTCCACGTGCCAACCCCTAATGAAGTGAAGGACAGCACTTTTATGAAAACTACTGATGAAAGGCAGTGGTTACAACGGTAACAAATGGAAGCAGTGGATGATTTGTACTATCAGCAGATAGCACATCAGTGGATAAAAAACTGATTTTGAGCATCAGTGCTTATCATGAAAATGAGAGAACTGGGGTTGACTTTCAGCAGTGGACAGACTTTGAAGTAGAGCAGACTTTTGAACAAGCAGTGGTTATGGCAGACTTTTAAGGATTTTAATGAAAACTTCATTTTTAGCTATTTTTAAGGATGGATTTTTGATTTTCTGAAAACATTTTAATGCTTTTATTCATAGAAAAACAAGATTTTGCTTGTTATTCCATGTTTAGCATGCCAATCCTAGAAACCAAGCTTTCAAAGGTAGATGTATCTAAAGCTTTTGTGAGCACATCTGCCAGCTGGTCTTTAGATGGAACATGATGCAGAGAAATCAAACCTTTTTCATAGCAATCCCTCACAAAGTGATGTCTGATGTCGATGTGTTTGGTGGTTGAGTGGGAAACTGGATTTTTGATGATATTTTCTGCTGCCTGACTGTCCAACATGAGTGGTGTCTTCAAGGCAGTGATACCAAAATCCAACAACTGATTTTGAAGCCAGAGCAGTTGGGCTGTACAGCTTGCAGCAGCTATATATTCTGCTTCAGCAGTGGATGTTGAAACAGCTGCTTGCTTTTTGCTTTGCCATGAAACCAAGCAATTGCCTAGAAACTAGCACCCTCCTGAAGTGGACTTCCTTGTGGTGTTACATCCGGCAAAGTCACTATCTGAAAAGCCTGAAAGCTGGATATTCCCATTAGCTGGATACCAAATACCAAGTGTGGGAGCACTTTTTATGTATCTGAAGATCCTTTTTACAGCAATGAGGTTTGATTTTCTGGGAGCTGATTGACTTCTTGCACAGACACATGTTGCAAACATGATGTCTGGTCTAGATGCAGTTAGGTACAGTAAGGACCCAATCATGCTTCAATAAAGTGTTTGGTCAATCAGCTCATCCTTTTCATCAGACATGACAAGCTTATTTGTTGCCATGGGTGTGCTGCATGGTTTACAATCATTCATATCAAATTTATTTAAAAGTTCTTTAGCATATTTGCTTTGATGAATGAAAGTTCCATTTTGCATTTGCTGAACTTGGAGACCAAGAAAGCATTGCAGCTCACCCATTGCACTCATTTCAAACTCAGCTGTCATGAGTTGCCTAAACTCTTCACACATTTTATTACATGTGCTTCCAAAAATAATGTCATCCACATAAATTTGGACAATCATTAAATCCTTTCCTCTCCATTTTAGAAACAGTGTTTTATCAATGGTACCTCTTTTGAAACCATTTGAGAGTAGAAAGGTGGAAAGAGTTTCATACCAGGCTCTAGGTGCTTGTTTCAGGCCATACAAGGCTTTGTTTAGCCTGTAGACATGATCTGGATAAAATGGATCCTCAAAACCTGGAGGTTGACAAACATACACCTCTTCTTGAATTGTACCATAGAGGAAAGCACTTTTGATATCCATTTGGAACACCTTCATGTTGTGGTTGACAGCAAAGGCCAGGAACAGTCTTATAGCTTCCAATCTTGCTACAGGGGTGAATGTTTCATCATAATCAATCCCCTCTTCATGTCTGTAACCTTGAACCACAAGCCTGGCTTTATTCTTGACAACAATGCCCCTTTCATCAGTTTTGTTTTTGAAGACCCACTTTGTGCCGATAGGGCTTACATCTTTTGGCAGTGGTACAAGCTCCCATACTTGTTGTCTTTTAAACTGTTGGAGCTCCTCTTGCATGGTTTCTACCCAGCAGTTGTCTTTCAGTGCCTCTTGGTACTTGACTGGCTGATGGAGTGATAGAAAACCAACAAAAAGACAAATGTTTTAGGTTTGGCTTCTTGTGAGCACCCCTTCATTGACGTTGCCAATGATTTGGTCAGGTGGATGAGATCTCAAGAAGATTAAATCTCCTTGGTATGGTATGATGGCATTTGTTGGTGAAGGCTGCAGATGTGTATCATCTGAGCTAACCACTGCTGGTGACTTTGATGATCCAGCAGTGGCTTCAAAAGGTGGTGGAATTGGAGGTAATGGTGTGGACACATGTTGACTTTTATCCACTGTTTGGGGACTTTTGTCAGCAGTGTTTGATGATGTGGAAGCAGTGGTTGATGGGCTACTTTGGTCAACAACTATTGAGGTAGCAGTGGTTGAGCTTTGACAGCTGTTTTGTACAACTGATGATTTTCCCATTGTGGCAGACTTTTGTTGAGGAATGATGATCTCATACCCATAGTCTGGTGATGAATCCTCTGATGGACCTGCACTGTTAGTCTTGACAGCAGTATTTGCAAAAGTGAATTTATCAAGATCAAACAAATCAGCAGGATTTGCTGGGATTTTCATTGATGAAAGTTCATTGAACTTCACATTCAAAGTCTCTTCCACTGTTTTAGTCCGTGTATTAAACACTTTGTAGGCTTTAGCAGCGGTAGAGTATCCCAAAAGATAACCACTGTCTACTTTGGCTGCAAATTTTGAGATGGAATCTTTTAAATTCAAAATAAAGCATGGGCAGCCAAATACTTTAAAGTATGAGATCAGTGGTTTGATTTTATACAGAATTTCATAAGCAGTCTTTTTGTGCCTGGGGTTTATTAAAACTCTGTTTTGAACATAGCAAGCAGTGTTTACATCCTTTGCCCAGAAAGTCAAAGGCAAACCTGAGTCAGCAAGCATGGTCCTAGCTGCTTCAATCAGTGTCCTGTTCTTCCTTTCAACTACCCCATTTTGCTCTGGTGTTCTAGGGATGTTGTACTGCCTTACAATCCCTTTCTTCATACAGAAGGCATCCAACTCCTTATTTTTGAATTCTGTGCCATTGTCACTCCTGAAGACTTTTACTGGAAGGTCAAATTGCTTTTCAACCTGTGTCATAAAGTCTTGCAAAATGCCTGCAGTCGCATCTTTAGAGTGTAAAAAGAAAGTCCATGTAAACCTAGAAAAGTCATCAATAATAACCAAACAATATCTCTTCTTTTTTAGACTCATGACTTGAACTGGGCCAAACAAATCCATGTGCAACATTTGCAAACGCTGGGTTGTTTTGGACTCTTCAATGGACTTAAAGGAGCTTTTATGTTGTTTTCCTTTTAAACAGGAAACACAATGCTCAGGACATGAAAACAATTTTTGTGGTAAACCTCTTACCAGACCATTTTTTGAAATTTCAGTGATTGTTTTGAGATTTGTGTGCCCCAATCTTCTGTGCCAAAGTTCTGTCTCTTTGTTAGAGGCAGCTGAGAACAGACAGGCATCAGTTCTGGGACACTCTTTTGACATAACAATAACATAAACATTGCCACTTCTTTGAGCAACAAGTTTTGTTTTTCTAGTTTTTATTATTGCTTCAATCTTTTCAATGATTTCTGGTCCAACAATCCTACAACACTCCTTTGTGAAGAATGATCCATACCCCTTATCACTCATTTGTGAAACACTCCAGAGGTTGAATTTTAGATTGTCTATCAGATTGACATTTTCAAATTTTACATTTCCAGTTTGTACTGTACCAGACCCAAGAACTTTCCCTTTACTATTATTTCCAAAGGATATATCACCCCCTCCATGGATTTTGAAATCTTTGAGAAGGGCTTTACATCCTGTCATGTGCCTGGAGCCTCCACTATCTACATACCAAAGACTATCTAAGCATGCAGAAGCTCCCTGCACATGAAGTAAAAGGATTAGTTCATTAGGGTCTCCAAAGCCAATAAGGCTTTGGATGGGGTCTCAACAGTATCTTGGATGAGTTTAGATGCATGGGAAGTGGTTAGGTCAGGGGTTTGGACAGTTTTAGGACTGTTTCTCTCTAACCACTGTTGTGGGTTTTGACCAATCACCTGCTGATAACTAAAAGGATGCCTGTTCACTCTTGGTTTAGAGGGCCTTTTGTAGGTCTCATAAACATGTGGAATCCTTTGGTAAGATGATTGTCCCTTGCCTCTTCTGAATTGGCTGGCAGGGGGTCAGTCACTTGAACATCTCTTTGGACAGATGTTTGATTCAGCTGTTTTGTAACAGCTGTTTGGACTGGCACAAACAGTGGTTGATTTTTAGTGAACTTGACAGATGATGTTGCTGAACTCAAGGATGTTTTTGCAGTGTACTCATTCTTTTTTACATCAAAGTTTTTAAGATACACACATTTTTGAGTTTTGTGGTTTGGTTTTCCACAGATGGTGCAGCTTTCAGCAGGTACAATTATACTTGTTTTGTTTAAATCATATGCTTTTAAATGGAAACAGTCTTTTGTTAGATGATTCCTTTTTTCACAAAATTCACAAATCAGGTTTTTGATCTTTTCTCTCTTCTTTCTCTTTTCAGACTCCTTTGCAACAGAGTTTTTAACCTCTGTTGGGATGTCCTTGAGAGGGATGACTTTTTCTTTTGGAGCTTTAACACCATCAGTGGTTGTGAAATCCATAGGTTTAAAATTTTCAAGAATGTCACACTCGTCAGACCATGTGGGTTTAAATTGGTATTTCTCAATTTCCTCAAAAGTAGAGGATCCCACTGGTCTCTCAAGTGTGATTTTGTTACCAAGTTTATCAGTGATTTTCACTTCTTGGCCATTCTTGTTAGTGGGAATGAATTCAGTGGTTACATCAGTGGTTTGAACAGATTTTTCAAAAGCAGTGTTTTCATCATCATGTTTTCTATAACCAACACCAAATTTCACATTGCTTTTAATCTGTTTTTCAAGCATTACTTCATACCCTTTGCAGGATTCCACCCATTTTTCACATGTGATATGGGTGGATTCCAACTCCTTTTTACAAACATGATATTTTTCTATCATTGTTTGGAGTTGGGTTTTGGTAATGCTTTGCTCTTCTTTTAGACAGCTAATTTCTTTGTCTTTTTCAGCCAACTTGATTTTAAGTTCTTTTAATGACTTCTCAAATTTGACTTCATCAATTAAGACCCTATTCCGAAGGTTTTCATTCACCTCTTTGATGCTAGCAAATGCAATAATGCATTTGTCTGAACACAGATTTTTAAGAACCTGAGGTGATACCTTGGCAGCTGCCATCATAGCACAATCACATTGATGATTATTTTCTTCATCAGCTCTTTCTTCTTTCTCACCCTCTTTCTCCTTTTCTTTTTCTTCCTTGTCTTCTTTGGACCAAGGATCAATCAGTGGTTCAATCAAGGTTTCGGAATTTTCTCCCAGCAGTAGTTCACCAGTAACTGCAGTAACCACTGCTTCAGTCACTTCATCCACTGTTTCAGCACTTAGCTGTTCTCCTTCAGTTTCTACCCCTTCTGGTATAGACCCTAATGCTATCAAACAAAATTCATCATTAGAAGGATCATTAAAAGCATAGAGTGCAAAATTTTCATCACCAAGCTCATCAGGCATGCTGCTCCAGTCAACAAAGCCTTGAGTGAAAAAGCTTTGCTGATCTGGTTGTGTTACTGTTGGACCAGCTGGTTGAGGTGCAACAGGTTGCACTTGTGCCTAAGGGACAGGGGCTTGAACATACTGAATTTGTGGAACAGTGGTTTGAACATAATGCACAGGCACAGGGGTTGCAGCATAGTGAGCAGTGTTAACATGGGTAGCAGGGGTATATTGGGTATAGTGCACAGTGCTTTGATGTTGTGGTCTAGGGTTTGAGCTGGGATGAGTGATTATAGGACCAGTGGTATGACTCCTGCATTCCCTAGCAAAATGACCTAGCCTATTGCACTTATAGCACTTAATTTTTTACTTATCCAACCCCACTTTTAAATTCCCATGTAACCCTGAGAATTTTCTCCCTGTTCTTTTGTAGAATTTGCTTGTTCTTACACTAAGCAAAGCCAATTGATGCAGAATGTCCATTTCTTCTAAGTCAGTGGGATCAAAGTGCTGTAAGTCATTGAGTTCAAAGCACAAGTTATCTGAGTTCTGGCTTTCTCCATTTGCTGTGAAAGCAAAGTTGGATGAGTGAGGATCAGAGTTGAAATTACCTCCAGCAGTTATGTCAATGAAATGATCATAACTCTGATCCTTACTACTTCCAGACACTTCTTGACCCAGAAGAGTTGTGTTACCAAATGAATAGTCATCTGTAACTTTGCCAGACTCTTGCAACTTTTTTTCTGGTTTAACTCCCTTTCATAGGTCAGGAGTCTACCATGAAGTTGGGTCAGTGTCAGGTCTTTGAACTCAGCAGAATTTCTAGTCACAAAAGCGATTGTGTCCCATTTTGCAGGTAGTGATCTAAGAAACCTACTATTTTGTGTTGATTTTGGAAATTCAACCTTAACAAGTCTTAGCTCACTAATGAGACAACTGAAATGTTCAAATTGTTGGGTCAATGATTCACCCTTAATGTGACAGAAGGTTTCATACTGCTGATTCAGAATCTCCCTATTGTTTTCAATTACTTCTTCAGTTCCCCCAAATTGTTCCTTAAGTGCATCCCATAATTCTTTGGCATTGTTGCAATGTAACAGTCCAGCATAGATTTCATTTGGTAATGCAGATGCAATGATGCTAAATGCTTTGGCATCCAGTTCGAACTTTTGAAAATCAGTTTCTGTATAGTTTTCATAACTTTTAGGTTCGAATTTCTTTGGATCCTCAGCACTTGGCACCATTCGAACATGGGGACCAAAAACAGCAGACATCCAACATCCAGTGTTCTGTTGAGCAAGGATGTGACCCATCCTTCTCTCCCAGATGTTGTATTCATTACGTTTAAGCATGGGTGGTTTGAAAAGAGAGCCAATGTTATTCTTATCATCTTGTGATTGTGACGTCATCCTGGTTGTTTTACAGGCACTGATTAATCAACTTTGATGGTGATTAACCCTTACTCTGTTTTTCAACAAAATGAACAAATATCAGTATCAACGATTATGAGCTGAACTATTTATGTCAAAATGATTGTTAAATCAAATTTGACTGTCCTAGCTCTGATACCAATTGTTAGGATCTGAGTTTGGTTTTGATTGTGTTTTACGTTTGAATTAAGATGAAGATGAATGAGTTGTGCAGCGGAATTAAGATGGAAGCAAACTTTTCACAATCAAACAGGAGAATTGCTTTTAACATACAAGTTTAACATTGAACCGAATGATTGAATTTAATTTCAACAACAATTACAATTTGCAAGTATGCAACAAACTCCCCCTCAGCCTGAGCTCACAGTATTTGTTCGTGCAGGAAGAAGATAGTGGAAGAGCTAATAGAACAGTACAGAGCACTGTTCTATTTATAGGCACGAGCAAACCACTGAAACATCTAAGCTGACGTCACCATGAAAGTGACATCTAACCTCCTAATAAACTCTAACCTCTGATCTATACAACCTCTGCTATGCTAACTACTGTTATTACATTTCATTACATAAAGACATCTAAACTACTGCTGCATCCTTCCACTGATGTGAACCCAGCAGTACTTGTCATGATCAGCAGAGCTTGACTCAAGGCAGTAGATTGAACAGCAGAGCTTTAGTCTTCCATCAGTCTTTTACTTGATCAGCAGTTTGTAGGTCAGCAGTTTGTACGATCAGTAGATAGGAGGTCAGCAGATGTTGAAACCACGTTCAAGGGGAGAGACTTGTATACATAACATCTGCTTATTTTGGATCCACTGCTCTGATCCAGTTTTGGCTTTAATTATCTGTTCCTTTGGTAGGGTTCAATCCCAACAATTAGTCGAAGTGACGAGTCATAGTTTCGGTCAAAATGCACGATTATGCGCATTTTACGACGAAACTATTTTCGGGTATCAAAACACCTTGTTTTGATATCAAATAAGTTTTCTAACTTAGTTAAACATGTTTAACTCGTCACTTTTAGTCTACTGCTTATATAGGGTCGTAAGTCAAGCGGTCTTGACAACCGCTTAGACTTTCGAACCCGACCCGTTTGGTCGATCGTTAGGATCCGACCAAACATATTTTGTGACCATAGTTGTATAGGGAATAACCTTCTGAGGTTATACTTTAAGGTCACTTAGTTTGATTAGTTGTATGATAGGTAGTTTATATGCCTTAGGAAAATGACCTAAATGCCCTTTTCATGCATAATTTGAATTTAAGCATATGTAACTTAATTTTTGACACTTAAATTGATTATGCAATGTTATTAAACATGTTAGGGCATATAATACTAGTCATAGGACTAGTTAGGCTATCCGAATGCGCTTTTGTGCAAATGACACGTTAAAGTAGCGTAGACTACCTTAACTGGTCGTAAGCACTTAAGATAGGTTCCGAATCTGAATGTAGGCGTTGTTAAACCATATCACATGAGTTCCAATACTCATTTGGTTTATGAGACCTCATTCTACCCGATCTCCCGATTTAGGTGTCGAGTTATTAACATATTGATATGTTACTAGGTGCCACTTGATTCCTTGATTGCACGAGCTTGTTAGTTCACTTAAATCGAGGATACCTTGCAATCTCAAGTGAGTATATAGTTCCCCTCTTTTACAGCTTTCAATTGTTTTGGGGTGATTCATATGTGCTAAACGATTTCAAGTTTTCTAAAACAAATGCTATGGTTTATATTAAACACAACGATTTCGATAATGTGAACGAACTTATTGGGGCATTGGTCGAAAGACGTCGAATGACATTCATTAACTATGATCAAGTCGACCAGTAGTATGTTATGGTACCATAAGATCTGACAAATCCCGTTATCAGACTATCACCATGGTTATGGGGGTAATGTGGGTAATGACAGAACCTGATGATTGTTAACTTATCCTTTGGTGGTTTGTTAATACGAGTTGAATGATGGACGAGTCACACAGGTTTGAATGTATTCAACAAGAACAACCAAAAGTTAGTTTTCACAATTAAAACACGAACGATTGAACTATTTGAACTATGTGAACGATTTGAACTATTTGAACGATTCAACTATTGAACTATGTGAACGATTTGAACTATTTGAACGATTGAACTATTGAACTATGTGAACGATTTGAACTATTTGAACGATTGAACTATTTGAACTATGTGAACGATTTGAACTATTTCAACGATTGAAACTATTTGAACTAAGTGAACGATTTGAACAAAATGAACGACTGGTTTATGGTAAGTGATTAGGTAATGGGGCGGGTGTAATGTGATAAAAGCATGGTGGATACGCCGCTGGTACTTCCTATATATAAGTGCTTTTAACACATTACATGTCGTTACGTTATCTAGATCACTTGGACGAATGTTTCCAAAACGAAGTTACACTACAAGGTTTAATTAAAGATAAAAACCATATAATATTTACTTTCAACGATGATTTACTACTTAGTTTACAAAGACAAATGTTTTCAGTCAAGATTCATGGCTACAATGGTTTTAGTTTACACATATATCAACTTGTAAAGTTGATAAAACATACTGCAATATGAAACTCTTTTGGTTTCAAGGTACACCCTCGAAAACTCTCGTAGTTGGACGAGGTATTGCAATATGGACTCAAAGTGTGACAACTGTGTTCGGTAATCGATGTACGATGTAAAACAATGATGATTATTAATAAAACAATGTGCTTTGGTGTTATTATATGTGTCTTGGTGTGTATTTGTGTTTGGTGACTTTTCAATTCGATTCGATTACGATTGCAAGCTTTAAATCGCGTTCTGGAAGGTTATACGCAAACTGGTGCGTAAACGCAGTCAGTATAACGCGACAAACACTCCATAATAGTGACATAGGCTTAACATACCTTAAATAACCTCCACATAACTTAGAAATAAGTTTTGAATGGTTTGGTGTGTCGAAATCAACTTTGTTCAATCGCAGGGACTATTTGTGTCAAACTGTGAAACTATATCGATTTGTATAGTAACGAACATTCCGGAACTTGATCATAAGTGAAACATACCCTAAATAACCTTTACATAGCTTAGAAATAGGCTTTGAGGGGGTCGGTATGCTAAAATAAACTTTATGCTCATTCAGGGACTAAAAGCGTCAAAAAAGTGCACAAGTTTGCATTTTCGCGCATATCTTACGTTCTGAATATATCCGGACACCCAAAAATTTATGTAAGCATTAAAATATTTTATTTTAGTGTTTATCATAAGAAAATTCCATTCGTCGCGCAATTTGGACCGTTTTTGCGTTCATTACGACTTCTATCGTAATTAACCGAACAACGCAACCGTACGGCCAAACGAACCGACATCCGAGATAATTTTGAGCATGTTTCATGTTCCCTATGCTTTAACATCCTTGCGAAGCTTAAAAATGGGCTTGACGGGTGTTAGAAGTGCCAAAACACGACCATATGCGCACAGGGACCAAAACTGCCAAAACTGAAACTTGCTGGTCTGCAGGGTCCTTACGGACCGTAAGAGGAGGACCATACGGTCCGTAAGCATGTCCCAGAACATCAATGCTGTTTCCAGCCTGTTTCCAGCTGTTACACTCACAAAACCCAATTGCACATGTCATTTCCTGATGATGGGGGGGCCATTTTGATGCACATGGGGTTGTAAACAAGTGTAGGGGTGAGATTGAAGCACGATTTACGATAAATGATCCTAACGGTTCAAAGAAATCTATAAATACCCCATGATCTCAACCCCAAAACCCACACCTTTGAAATCTGAATTTGTTCTCTAAGTTGATGTGTTTAACACTTCATACCTGAGAATATTCGGATTCAAAACTTCCATTCTTGGACCCGTTGTAAGTGTTCTTTCGTTCTTTTCATTCATTTTAGCGTTAAAGTCAAACTGCGTTTGACTTTCTGCATTGACCAGTTTATGGTCAATGTGAAGTTCGTTTGAACTTCATAACGTGAGCGTAATCACGATGGTTATAGTCCCTTGTGACTATACCTACTGATTACCACGTTATCTAGGCTCAGTGACGAGTCGTAGTTTCGGCCAAAATGCGCATTTACGCGTATTTTGTAACCAAACTACTTGTGGGTATCAAAACCGTTTGTTTTGATACCAAACCTGTTTTCAAACCATGTTAAACATGTTCTAACATGTTTAGCTCGTCACTTTTAGTTTTGTGCTTGTCTAGGGTCGTAAAGGTAAGCGATCTAAACAATCGCTTGTACTTTCGAACCCGACCCATTTGGGCGATCATTAGGATCCGGCCAAACACATTAGGTGACCATAGTGTATAGGGAATAACCTTCCAAGGTTATACCTTATGGTCGCTTCGTTTAAGTAGTTTTATGATAGGTAGTTTATATGCCTTAGGTAAATTACCAAAAATGCCCTATTACGCCAAAATTCATTTTAAGCATATGTAACATAACCTTTGGTATCTAAATTGATTAGACAACAATATTAAACATGTTGAGGCATATTTTACTTATCATAGGACTAGTTAGGCGTTTCGAACGCGTTTCACGCGAACGACGCGTTAAAGTAGCATAGGCTACCTTAATGGGTCGCGATGGGTCGAAAGCACTTAGGTTAGGTTTCATTTAGGATGTAGGCCTTGTTAAACCATATCACATGAGTTCCAACACTCATTTGGTTTACAAGACCTCATTCTTTCCGATCTTCCGATTTAGGCGTCTATTGTTTGACTAGTGATTCAATTACTAGGTGCTGTTTACTCGTGTTTGTTAAAGTACTATTGATTGAGGATACCTTGCACTACATGTGAGTACATAGTTCCCCTATTTTACAACTTTCAATTGTTTTAGGGTGATTCATATGTACAAAATGTTTTCAAGGTTTAAACGATGATTTCAAAAACGAATAGAACGATTTATACTAAACTAATAACGATTTCAATAATGTGAACGAACTTATTGGTTGTAGTTACATAACGAATGACATTCATTAATTTTGGCCGAACCGACCAGTATTAGGTTATGGTACCATAGGTTCTGACATATCTCGTTATTGCACTATACCCATGGTTATGTGTGGGTGTTGTGGGTAATGACTGAATCTGTAATTATTAACTTACCCTTTGGAGGTTTGTTAATACGAGAAGCGAGGAACGAGGTAGTTGAGTCATGAAGGTTTGAATGTTATTAACGAGACGACCATATATAAGTTTTCATAATCAAAATGAGGATGATTTAAATGATTTAAACGAGTAAACAATTTGGAAACGATGTTAAACGATTTGGGTAAATGATTGGTTTTTGGCTAGTGTTTAGATAACAGGAGGGGTGTAATGTGGTGAAAACATGGTAGATACGCCGCTGGTACTTCTTATATATAAGTGTTTTCAACATATTACATACCGTGGCGTTATTTAGTTCACTTGGGTAAACGATATTAACAATGTCACTCAACGATGTTTTCGAAATAATATACGAGTTTTATTAACGAGTTTATACGAGATGTTTTACAAGATGATTTTCTAAAACAAAAAGCTTTTGAGTAAAGAATCGTGGCTACGAAATTTTATAAATTATAACCATCTTGATTTGAGTTGGTTAATCATTTTGCAATATTATACACTTTTTAAAAACAAGGTTTTCGAGGTATTGCAATATAAGTAAACAAGCCATGATTCTGATACTCTTATAAAACCTATGTACTCGCCAGCATTTCTTTGCTGACTTTGTTTTTACATATGTTTCAGGTGTTGTTGCTTGATTGACGTTCTAGGATGCATGCGTCACATAGGATCTAGACGAGGCCTTAGTGACATAAAACAATGATAGTTGATATAAAACTTGTTGTTATGTGTTAAAACAATGTTAATGTTTAATATTATCAATAAAACGAAACACTTTTGTATCTATGGTTATGAAACGATAATTCTGTTACAACACTCCCCGACGTTTCCACCACGCTTTGTTGTTTTACGTGGTCGGGGTGTGACAGAAGAGTTGGTATCAGAGCCAATGGTTATAGGGAATTAGGTTATTAGTAATTCTTTGACCTAGACTATAACTTCTAGGAACCCACCCGAGTTTATTTGCGTTTAGATTTATTTTTAAAACAAAATCGTCACCTATCCTTAGGTGATAACCACAACGAGAACACAATTTTTGAATCCGCTTTGAAAACTAATCATCTGTTCTAGGATGATTGATTACTAGGTTTTGAACCCTCTGTTGTAAGGTTTTGAACCCTTCCAGTTTGACTCATTTTTGACTTAGTGACTTCTGAGTTTTCAAAATCTCCTCAAAGTTTGGGTCTAAATAATGTGAACACGTGCAAACTGGAAGAGTGAGTGCTTGTACTCTGAGTTTTCTGTCTAAGGCTAGAGTGTTCGTACAAATCCACATAATCGGACCAGTCACTCTTACCTGGGAACTCTTGGGGTGAGTGTTCACTTATAGGCGAGCATGTCTTCACGATACATTATTTTTGACCTATTTACTTTGATTAGTCACTGCGTGTCGTTTGTTTGTTCGAGGTAATAAACAAATGATCGCCTTCCTTGTGTTTTGTCGATACCTCTTTTGATTTTCCTAATTTTCATCCTCACTCAATTCTCCTGTTTCCTTGTTAGACAATGCCTCCTCGACGTGAAGAACAATCTTTCACTATTGAAGAAATCGCAGCCCTGGTCTCTCAGCAAGTGGCTGCTGTGCTTCCCGGTGTTGTGACCCACGTCCACGAGATATACAACAACAAAAATAATAACAACAACAATAATGCACCGTGTAATTTCAAGAACTTCAATTCTGCGAAGCCGCTTAAATTTTCTGGGTCGCAAGGAGCAACTGCGCTCCTGCAGTGGTTTGAGAATATCGAGATCACATTCAGACATGTGCAGTGTCCGAATGCGCGTAAAGTTGAATTTGCTTCGAGCGTGTTTGAGAAGCGAGCGCTTACCTGGTGGAATGGTATTATGCGCGACAAGGGTGCTGAAGTGGCGTTGGCACAAACATGGGAAGAGCTTCCGGCTCTCATGATGAAGGAGTTTTGTCCCCGTCACGAAGTTCGGGCTTTGGAGCGAGAGTTTGACGATTTAAAGCAAGATGGGGCTGAACACCATGCGTACACGAATCGTTTTGAGGAACTCATTCTATTGTGTCCCACCATGGTTACCCCTCTGGAGAAAGCAATCGAGAGATATATCGATGGTCTACCCGATTCTATTCTAGAGATTGTGACCGGTGTTAATCCTACTACCCTTCGTCAAGTAATCGAGTTGTCTGCTACCCTGACTGAGACTCAAGTCAGGAAGGGTAAACTCACCCGCAAGTTTGATAAAAAGAAGGCGACTGATTCAGGGAAGGCCAAGAAAAAGTATAAGGGTAAGGAAGGCGAGTCGTCGAAGAAATCGAGGAAGCGAAAGGGTGCCCAGAATTTTGTTGTTACAGCACAGACTGCTCAGAACCCGCAGAACCCACCGGCTCAGCCAACTGCAAAGAAGGCATATGCTGGTACCGCACCTCATTGTGCTCGTTGAAACGGTCATCACGTTGCACAGCAAACTTGCAAACAATGCACGACGTGTGGTAAGCTTGGGCATTTGGCCAATGTTTGTCGTTTGGGACAAAATCAGGTTGCTCAGTTTCCAGCTCCGGGTCCAGGGAATGCTGTGAGATTCCCACCGGGTTCATGTTTTAATTGTGGAGAGTAAGGTCACTTCCGCAACAACTGTCCGAGACTGGGGAATGCAAACGCGAATGCTAACGCGAACCCGAATGCGAACGTCAACGTCAATGTGAATCCCGCTCGTGGACGAGCGTACAATTTGAATGCAAACGAAGCGAGGGCCGACAACGAAGTGGTTTGTCACACCCCGACCACGTAGAACATCAAATCGTGGCGGAAACATCGGGGAGTGTTGTAACAGAATTATTGTTTCACAACCATGGCATACAAAGTTATATTTTATTTATCAAACAAGAGTGTTACATTGTCTTTAAACCGGAAATAAAGAGTTCAGAACATAATTAAACTAGTTCTATCTTTATTTTAAGTCTCTAAGACACTGGTCCGCCCTAGTGTCACGATCATCATCCTAAGCAACAGCTCCTGAAAACACATGTGAAAATAGGTACGTCAGCATAAAAATGCCTGTGAGATACATAGGTTTTGTGAAAATAGGATTCATGACTTGGGTTTTAAAAGAAAGGTTTAATAAAAATTAGTCATGAATCTTGTTAAGTATTTTCTTTTATAAATCATATGAAAACTCGATAAGAAATCAGATTATATAAAAGAAAGGTGTATGGTTAATGAAATAACCAAGTAAAAATGAGTTGTATAAAATAAACTGTTTTGTAAAACAATGTCTTGTGAAAAATATGTTATTTGTGTAAAATGTAATATGTCTATACTGAAATGATTTAAATAACGCTACGATATGTAATATTATACAAACACTTATATATAGGAAGTACCAGCGGCGTATCCACCATGTTTGTATCATATTACACACGCCTCGTTACTCAAATCATTTACCCAAACCAACCACCAATGTTAATTGTTCATGTATAAATCAATTGTCAAGTTTTATTGTGTAAACCATATCAAAATGTCCATGTCTAATGTAAATCACCAAATGTGTATATCAATGTCAAAATGTTTATGTTTAATGTAAATCATATAATGTGTATCCAAAAATATCATGTATGGCATGTGAAATATATCAACTAAACCATAGGTAAAATGCACAAAAAACAGGGTATTGAATTAAACATAGTTGAAGTCAAAGTTATGTTTTGCGGAACAAATGCATGCTATACTGATACAAACATCTATGCGGTATTGTGAAAATGCATACATCCAATCCTTGTGACTGTGGTGATAGACCTTTAAACAAATTAAAGGTTTATCTGTGTTAGGTTTATCGAATTCGGCCATTCCTTCCATCTAAACATACCTAGGATGTCAGGAACGGGAGTTGTCAATTCCTATGGTACCACTACCTACTAACGAATGGTGTAGCTAATGTTAATGAATGTATTTTTGTCCCATTTAAACAAACCAAATGTCATACCAAAAATGTAAGCATGTGAAAACAATGCACTAAGTATGTAATCAAATGAACATACATAGCGTGAAATGTAATGTAAAACTATGTACTAAGTATGCACACAATGGACATACATAGCATGAAATGTAATGTAAAACGATGTACTAAGTATGCACACAATGGACATACATAGCATAAAATGTAATGAAATCATGTACTATAATGTACTAATGAACATAACATGCATATGATATGAAAGCATGAAAGGCACGAAAGTAACAAGTAGGCACATGTGTTTCACCCCAAAACGTTTGAAAACATTAAAAGAGGGGTCTATGTACTCACTTGAGATTGCTTAGTAGTCCTTGAGTAACAACCAAACAATGCTAGAGATCACGGATATCAAACGGCACCTAATATAGGTAACTACATTAATACACCGGACCTAAATTGGAGGATCGGATAGAATGAGGGTTCGTAAACCAAACGAGTATGGAAACTCATGTAGTATGGTTTAACAAGGCCTTCATTCTAAAATGAAACCTAACCTAAGTGCTTACGACCCATTACGACCCGTTTAGGTAGCTTATGCTACTTTAACGCGTCGTTCGCGTAAAACGCGTTCGGAATGCCTAACTAGTCCTATGATAAGTAAAATATGCCTTAACATGTCTAACATTGTTACCAAATCAGTTTAGATACCAAAAGTTATGTTACATATGTTTAGAATGAATTTTGGCGTCAAAGGGGTATTTTGGTAATTTACCTAAGGCATATAACCCACCTATCATACAACTAAGTAAACGTCGTGACCATAAGGTATAACCTCGGAAGGTTATTCCCTATATACTATGGTCACCTAATGTGTTTGGTCGGATCCTAATGATCGACCAAACGGGTCGGGTTCGAAAGTATAAGCGATTGTTTAGATCGCTTACCTTACGACCCTATATAAGCACTAAACTAAAAGTGACGAGCTAAGCATGTTAAAACATGCTTAACTAAGTTTATAAAACAGGTTTGGTATCAAAACAAACGGTTTTGATACCTATGAGTAGTTTGGTTACAAAATACGCAATAACACGCATTTTGGCCAAAACTACGACTCGTCACTGAGCCTAGATAACGTGGTAATCCGTAGGTATAGTCACTAGGGACTATAGCCATCGTGATTACGCTCACGTTATGAAATTCAAACGAACTTCGCATTGACCATAAACTGGTCAACGCAGAAAGTCAAACAATGTTTGACTTTAACGCTAAAACGAATGAAAAGAACGAAAGAACACTTACAAAGGGTCCCCGAAAGCTTTGATCTCCAAGTAATCTCAGGTAGGAAGTGTATGAACACAACCACTTAGAGAAAAAACTCAGATTTCAAGTGGGTTTTGAGTTGTGAATCAAAGGGGTATTTATAGGATTCTTGGAACCGTTAGGATCGTTTATCGAATAAACGTGCTTTGGTCTTGTCCCTACACTTGTTGCAACCTTGTGGTAACTCAAAATGGCCCCTCATGAGCAGGAAAGGGCAAGTGTGGGTGAGTTTTGAGTGGTTAACAGCTGTAAACAGCTGTTAAAACTGATTAATCTGATCTGGGAGCCTGACACGGGCCGCGTAAGGAGACACCAAGAGCTTACGCGGGCCGCCTGGCCCTTTTGATCAGAAACAACTTTGCTGAATTGACAGTTTAGGTCCCTGTTGGTGTTTAAGCCATTTCCGACATGTTTAAGGCCCGTTAAGCCAACTTTAAGGCCCTAAAATGATGCCTAAACATTGTGGACGTGAAACATGCTCAAAAATATGTCGGATGTTGGTTCGTTTGGTCGTACGATCGCGATGTTCGCTTAATTACGACGGAATGCGCACAAGCGCGAAAAACGATCCAAATTGCGTGATGAATGGATTTTTCTCATGCCAAACACTAAAATAAAATATTTTAGTGCTCACATAAATTTTTGGATGTCCGGATGTATTCAGAACGTAAGTTATGCACGAAAGTGCAAACTTATGCACATTTTGACACTTTTAGTCCCTGAATGACACAAAAGTTTATTTTAGCACACCGAACCCCTCAAAGCCTATTTCTAATCTATGTAAAGGATATTTATGCTATGTTTAACTTATGGTCATGTTTCGGAATGTCTGTTACAGTTCAAATTGGCATACTTTCACAGTTTGTCAAATTTAGTCCCTGTAGGCGAATTAACTTGTTTTTGCCATACCAAAGCCTTTAAAACTTATTTCTAAGTTATGTAAAGGTTATTTAAGGTATGTTAAGTATATGCTGATGTTCCAGAGTATTTTTCACATTAAACTGATTATGTTTACGCACCAGTTTGCGTATAACTCTCCAGAAAACGATATAGAGTATGAAATTGAATAAAAGTCAAAACATGAAAAATGTAAAACATAACCAAACAAACATTGGGATCAAATAACATTGTTTTATTGATAACTGAACTGTTCACAATGATTACAAGCATAGATATTACAGTCTCCCCTACTTGTGGAAATTTGGTCCCGAAATTTATTTAGAGGAAACTCGTGGAAAAAGATGCGGATATTTCGTCTTCATTTGATCTTCGCGTTCCCAAGTAAACTCAGGTCCACGTTTAGATTCCCAGCGAACCTTGACCAAAGGAATGCGCTTGCGTTTGAGCCACTTGACTTCACGTTCCATGATTTCCACTGGCTTCTCAACAAATTTCAGTGTTTTATCAACACGAATTTCGTCAAGTGGTATGTGGATGTTCTCATCAGCTAAACACTTCTTGAGATTGGACACGTTAAAGGTTGGATGAACATTTCCAAGTTCAGGAGGTAACTCAAGTCTGTAGGCTACCTTACCGATTCTTTCGACGATCTTGAATGGTCCAACGTATCTAGGTGCAAGTTTTCCTTTCTTTCCAAATCTGATCACACCTTTCCAAGGTGAGACCTTAAGTAATACTCGATCACCGACTTGAAATTCCAAGGGCTTGCGTTTTAGGTCTGCGTAACTCTTTTGACGGCATCTAGTTGTCTGAAGGTTATCACGAACTTTCTTAACCTTATCAGTTGTCTCTAAAATGAGGGTAGGTCCAGTAAGCTGAGCCTCACCGATCTCATTCCAGCAGACTGGTGAACGACATTTTCGACCATAGAGAGCCTCGAAAGGAGCCATGTTGAAGCTGGAGTGATAACTGTTGTTGTAGGAGAATTCAATCAACGGAAGATGTGAATCACAACTACCACCAAAATCGATCACACAAGCTCTAAGCATATCCTCCAGAGTCTGGATTGTTCTTTCAGATTGACCATCCGTTTGCGGATGATAAGCTGTGCTCAGATTAAGTTGGGTCCCCATAGCAGATTGCATGGTTCTCCAAAAATGAGAAGTGAAACGAGCATCTCTGTCAGAAATGATGTTCAAAGGAACACCATGTCGAGCTACAATTTCATCCACATAGATTTTAGCAAGTTTGTCAGCAGAAAAATCCTCACGGATTGGCAAGAAATGCGCTGACTTAGTAAGATGATCAACAACTACCCAGATGGCATCATGACCTTTCTTTGTGCGCGGAAGTTTAGTAATGAGATCCATAGTAATGTTTTCCCATTTCCAAACTGGGATTTCTGGTTGCACCAATAAACCAGAAGGACGTTGATGTTCAGCCTTAACCTTAAGACAAGTAAGGCATTTTGATACATATAAGGCAATGTCTTTCTTCATACCAGGCCACCAATACTGAATACGAAGATCCTTATACATCTTATCTGAGCCAGGATGAATAGAATAACGAGACTTATGGGCTTCATCCATAAGCAAGGTGCGAAGGTTATCTTGGCTTGGGACCCACAAACGGTCCATGAAGTAATACGATCCATTATCCTTCAGTTCCGGATTAGGTGTTATGTGATATGGAAATTCCTTATCCATCAAACCTTGTGAAACACAAGTGTGTTGAGCCTGAGAAATGCGGGCTTGGATATCGGATCGAGCTTGAATATCAGAATGAACACGTACACAATGAAGCTTAGTACGTTCCTTATGACTCAATGCATCGGCTACGACATTCGCCTTACCAGGATGGTAGCGAATATCGCAGTCATAGTCGTTTAGAAGCTCAACCCAACATCGTTGCCTCATGTTGAGTTCTTTCTGATTGAAGATATGTTGAAGACTTTTGTGGTCCGTGAAAACCACACATTTTGTACCGTACAAATAGTGTCTCCAGATCTTAAGAGCGAAGACAACTGCACCCAACTCAAGATCATGAGTGGTGTAGTTCTTCTCATGTACCTTCAATTGCCTGGATGCATAGGCTATGACTTTGTTCCTTTGCATCAGAACACAGCCAAGACCTAATTTAGATGCATTGCAATATACTACGAAATCATCATTGCCCTCAGGCAAAGTCAGGACAGGCGCGTCACAAAGCTTCTGCTTCAAGTTTTGAAAAGCTTCCTCTTGTTTGAATCCCCAATCAAAGGGCTTGTTCTTCTGAGTCAGAGCAGTTAGTGGGACTGCAATCTTCGAGAAATTTTCAATGAAGCGGCGGTAATAACCCGCTAGACCAAGAAAAGAACGAACTTTAGTAGGAGTAGAAGGTGTATCCCAATCCTTAATCGCACTGTTCTTGGAGGGATCTACATGAATACCTTGTTCGTTGACAATATGTCCCAAAAATTGAACTTCTTTAAGCCAGAATTCACACTTGGAGAATTTGGCGAAAAGTTGCTCTTTCTTTAGGAGTTCCAGAGTAAGACGAAGATGTTGCTCGTGATCAGCTCGTGTCTTAGAGTATATCAAGATGTCATCAATAAAAACAATGACGAACTGATCCAAATAAGGCTTGCAGACTTTATTCATTAAGTCCATGAAAACAGCAGGAGCATTAGTCAAACCGAAAGGCATGACTGTGAACTCATAATGCCCATAACGAGTGCGGAACGCTGTCTTGGGAATGCCTTCTTCATGCACACGAAGTTGGTGATATCCAGATCGCAAATCAATCTTTGAAAAATAAGAAGCGCCCTGTAACTGATCAAAGAGATCATCGATGCGAGGTAGGGGATATCGATTCCTGATAGTAAGCTTGTTAAGCTCACGATAATTGATACACATCCTAAAAGATCCATCCTTCTTCTTGACAAAAAGAACGGGAGCACCCCAAGGTGAAAAGCTAGGACGGATAAAACATTTGTCAGAGAGCTCCTTAAGCTGCTTAGACAACTCTTGCATCTCAGACGGTGCAAGACGGTAGGGAGCTCTGACAATGGGATTTGCACCAGGTACGAGATCAATACGGAACTCGACTTGGCGTGCTGGGGGTAGACCAGGTAACTCTTCAGGAAATACTTCAGAATAATCCCGAACAATAGGAATATCTTGAATAGACTTACCTTTGCCCTTATCTGCTACAACATGTGCCAAAAAGGCCACATAGTTCTTTCACAGATACTTCCGAGCTTTAAAACAAGACATGAGTTTGAGACCACCGGTAGGTTTCTCACCATGCACCTGTAGGATCTCACCTGTCGAAAGTGGCACACGAACAATCTTCTCAAAACAAACTACCTTTGCGCGATGCTTGGCTAACCAATCCATACCCACAATAACGTCGAAGCTTCCAAGTTGCATAGGCGTGAGGTCAATAGGAAAAAGATGGTCGTTAAGGTTCAACTGGCAGTTGTGAAGAACAAAATCAAGAACAATGGTTTCACCACTAGCAACTTCTACTGTCAAAGGTTTACCTAGTTTCGTTCTAGACACGCGAAGTAATGGCTCAAAAGATAATGACACAAAACTCTTATCGGCACCCGAATCAAAAAGAACAGATGCAGGCTGATTATTAATAAAGAACGTACCGTTCACCACTTCATTGTCTGCTTGTGCCTCTTGCGCATTCATGTTGAAGACTCGACCTCGAACCTGAGCCTGATTCTGATTTGGATTAGCATTCACCAATCTTGGACACTGATTACGGTAGTGGGTCAGATTCCCACAATTGTAACAAGAACCTAGGGGGTAGTGTGGTCGTGCAGCTTGACCCTGTTGCTGAGCAGGAGGTTGAGCAACTCGTTGAGCCGGGTTCTGAACTGCCTGATTCTGAGCAAAACGACAAACACCAGCAAGATGACCTGACTTCCCACAGTTAGTACAGAAACGGCACGGAAATTGCGGCTGATGGTGACTGTTGCATCTATTGCACAAAGGTACATTTCCTGCATAAGGTTTCTTCGCTGGAGGCTGTGTGGGTTGGTTGGGAGCTGCCCGGTTAACTTGGGCAGTGACAGCAAAATTTTGGGAAGCCTTACGCTTCCTTGACCCCCTTGAGGAACCAGAATCCTTTCCCTTCTTGTTTTGACCTTTCTTGCTATCTTCTTTGTCAGACGCCAGCTTCTTACCCTTGTCACCCTTTTTGTGCAGCTTTCCCTTTCGAACCTGTGACTCAGTCAATGTCGCTGCTAACTCGATCGCCTGACGGAGTGTGGTAGGGTTACTACCAGTAATGATGTCTTGTACTGAGTCAGGTAGACCATCGATGTACCTTTCGATAGCCTTGTCGAGTGGGGTAACCATTGTTGGGAAAAGCAGACTCAACTACTCAAACCTATCAATATACGCCCGATGCTCACCACTATCTTGCTTCAAATCATCAAACTCTCTCTCCAAAGCTCGCAGTTCATGACGAGGACAGAACTCCCTCATCATAAGGGGCCTAACTTCAGCCCATGTCTGTGCTAGAGCAACTTCTGCACCACGATCTCTCATAACCCCATTCCACCACGTAAGAGCCCTCTTTTAAAACACACTCGAAGAAAACTCGACCTTGCGATTGTCAGGACACTGCACGTGACGGAAAGTATTCTCAATGCTCTCGAACCATTGAAGAAGCCCAGTCGCTCCCTCAGAACCACTAAACTTGAGTGGTTTAGCCGAGTTAAAATTCTTGAAATTGCATGGAGCATTGTTGTTGTTGTTGGCTTGGTTCCATTGAGCAAAGAGGTTTGGGAATGCAGCAGCCATTTGCTGCGCAATGATTTCTGCCAATTCGGCAGTCGCTATCTGGTTTTCGCATCGAGGAGGCATTCTAAAAGAGGAAAACATGAAAGGAAACGAGTGAGATGATTGGATGAAGAGAATGAGATGAAACAAAATCAACAAAAGCAAAGATGGTGGTTATTTGTTCGCATCGCAAAGCAAACAAGCGACACACAGTGACTAATCAAAGTAAATGGGTCAAAAATAATGTATCGCGAAGACATGCTCGCCTATAAGTGAACACTCACCCCAAGAGTTCCCAGGTAAGAGTGACTGGTCCGATTTTGTGGATTTGTACTAACACTCTAGCCTTAGACAGAAAACCCAGGGTACAGGCATTCACCCTTCCAGTTTGCACGTGTTCACATTATTTAAAACCCAAAACCTTGACGAGATTTTGAAAATTCAAAAGGGTTCAAAACCTTATAACAGAGGGTTCAAAACCTTGTAATAAATCATTTAAAAATAGAAGATTGTTTTTTCAAAAATCGTTTCGAAAAATTGGGTTCTTGTTTTGATAATCACCTAAGGATAGGTGATGTGCATGTTTTAATATCTAAACACAAGATAACTTGTGTTAGGGTCCTAGAAAGGTTATAGTCTAGGTCAAAGAATTACTAATAACCTAATTCCTTATAACCATTGGCTCTGATACCAACTCTTCTGTCACACCCCGACCACGTAGAACATCAAATCGTGGCGGAAACATCGGGGAGTGTTGTAACAGAATTATTGTTTCACAACCATGGCATACAAAGTTATATTTTATTTATCAAACAAGAGTGTTACATTGTCTTTAAACAGGAAATAAAGAGTTCAGAACATAATTAAACTAGTTCTATCTTTATTTTAAGTCTCTAAGGCACTGGTCCGCCCTAGTGTCACGATCATCATCCTAAGCAACAGCTCCTGAAAACACATGTGAAAATAGGTACGTCAGCATAAAAATGTCTGTGAGATACATAGGTTTTGTGAAAATAGGATTCATGACTTGGGTTTTAAAAGAAAGGTTTAATAAAAATTAGTCATGAATCTTGTTAAGTATTTTCTTTTATAAATCATATGAAAACTCGATAAGAAATCAGATTATATAAAAGAAAGGTGTATGGTTAATGAAATAACCAAGTAAAAATGAGTTGTATAAAATAAACTGTTTTGTAAAACAATGTCTTGTGAAAAATATGTTATTTGTGTAAAATGTAATATGTCTATACTGAAATCATTTAAATAACGCTACGATATGTAATATTATACAAACACTTATATATAGGAAGTACCAGCGGTGTATCCACCATGTTTGTATCGTATTACACAAGCCTCGTTACTCAAATCATTTACCCAAACCAACCACCAATGTAAATTGTTCATGTATAAATCAATTGTCAAGTGTTATTGTGTAAACCATATCAAAATGTCCATGTCTAATGTAAATCACCAAATGTGTATATCAATGTCAAAATGTTTATGTTTAATGTAAATCATATAATGTGTATCCAAAAATATCATGTATGGCATGTGAAATATATCAACTAAACTATAGGTAAAATGCACAAAAACAAGGTATTGAATTAAACATAGTTGAAGTCAAAGTTATGTTTTGTGGAACAAATGCATGCTATACTGATACAAACATCTATGCGGTATTGTGAAAATGCATACATCCAAGCCTTGTGACTGTGGTGATAGACCTTTAAACAAATTAAAGGTTTATCTGTGTTATGTTTATCGAATTCGGTCATTCCTTCCATCCAAACATACCTAGGATGTCAGGAACGGGAGTTGTCAATTCCTATGGTACCACTACCTACTAACGAATGGCGTAGCTAATGTTAATGAATGTATTTTTGTCCCATTTAAACAAACCAAATGTCATACCAAAAATGTAAGCATGTGAAAACAATGCACTAAGTATGTAGTCAAATGAACATACATAGCGTGAAATGTAATGTAAAACAATGTACTAAGTATGCACACAACAGACATACATAGCATGAAATGTAATGTAAAACGATGTACTAAGTATGCACACAATGGACATACATAGCATAAAATGTAATGAAATTATGTACTATAATGTACTAATGAACATAACAAGCATATCATATGAAAGCATGAAAGGCACAAAAGTAACAAGTAGGTACATGTGTTTCACCCCAAAACGTTTGAAAAACATTAAAAGAGGGGTCTATGTACTCACTTGAGATTGCTTAGTAGTCCTTGAGTAACAACCAAACAATGCTAGAGATCACGGATATCAAACGGCACCTAATATAGGTAACTACATTAATACACCGGACCTAAATTGGAGGATCGGATAGAATGAGGGTTCGTAAACCAAACGAGTATGGAAACTCATGTAGTATGGTTTAACAAGGCCTTCATTCTAAAATGAAACCTAACCTAAGTGCTTACGACCCATTACGACCCGTTTAGGTAGCTTATGCTACTTTAACGCGCCGTTCGCGTAAAACGCGTTCGGAATGCCTAACTAGTCCTATGATAAGTAAAATATGCCTTAACATGTCTAACATTGTTACCAAATCAGTTTAGATACCAAAAGTTATGTTACATATGTTTAGAATGAATTTTGGCGTCAAAGGGGTATTTTGGTAATTTACCTAAGGCATATAACCCACCTATCATACAACTAAGTAAACGTCGTGACCATAAGGTATAACCTCAGAAGGTTATTCCCTATATACTATGGTCACCTAATGTGTTTGGTCGGATCCTAATGATCGACCAAACGGGTCGGGTTCGAAAGTATAAGCGATTGTTTAGATCGCTAACTATATAAGCACTAAACTAAAAGTGACGAGCTCAGCATGTTAAAACATGCTTATCTAAGTTTAGAAAACAGGTTTGGTATCAAAACAAACGGTTTTGATACCTATGAGTAGTTTGGTTACAAAATACGCAATAACATGCATTTTGGCCGAAACTACGACTCGTCACTGAGCCTAGATAACGTGGTAATCAGTAGGTATAGTCACTAGGGACTATAGCCATCGTGATTACGCTCACGTTATGAAGTTCAAACGAACTTCGCATTGACCATAAACTGGCGAATGCAAAAAGTCAAACAAAGTTTGACTTTAACGCTAAAACGAATGAAAAGAACGAAAGAACACTTACAAAGGGTCCCCGAAAGCTTTGATCTCCAAGTAATCTCAGGTAGGAAATGTATGAACACAACCACTTAGAGAAAAACTCAGATTTCAAGTAGGTTTTGAGTTGTGAATCAAAGGGGTATTTATAGGATTCTTAGAACCGTTAGGATCGTTTATCGAATAACGTGCTTTGATCTTGTCCCTACACTTGTTGCAACCTTGTGGTAACTCAAAATGGCCCCTCATGAGCAGGAAAGGGCAAGTGTGGGTGAGTTTTGAGTGGTTAACAGCTGTAAACAGCTGTTAAAACAGATTAATCTGATCTGGGAGCCTGACACGGGCCGCGTAAGGAGACACCAAGAGCTTACGCGGGCCGCCTGGCCCTTCTGATCAGAAACAACTTTGCTGAATTGACAGTTTAGGTCCCTGTTGGTGTTTAAGCCATTTCCGAAATGTTTAAGGCCCGTTAAGCCAACTTTAAGGCCCTAAACTGATGCCTAAACATTGTGGACATGAAACATGCTCAAAAATATGTCGGATGTTGGTTCGTTTGGTCGTACGATCGCGATGTTCGCTTAATTACGACGGAATGCGCACAAGCGCGAAAAACGATCCAAATTGCGTGATGAATGGATTTTTCTCATGCCAAACACTAAAATAAAATATTTTTCTGCTTACATAAATTTTTGGATGACCGGATGTATTCAGAATGTAAGTTATGCGCGAAAGTGCAAACTTATGCACTTTTTGACACTTTTAGTCCCTGAATGACACAAAAGTTTATTTTAGCACACCGAACCCCTCAAAGCCTATTTCTAAGCTATGTAAAGGATATTTATGGTATGTTTAACTTATGGTCATGTTACGGAATGTCTATTACAGTTCAAATTGGCATACTTTCGTAGTTT
Source organism: Helianthus tuberosus (assembly GCA_030545235.1). Lineage (NCBI taxonomy): Eukaryota > Viridiplantae > Streptophyta > Magnoliopsida > Asterales > Asteraceae > Helianthus > Helianthus tuberosus. Next base: position 134,649,319 of record CM060408.1, on the reverse strand, counting down.
GTCAAATTTAGTCCCTGTAGGCGAATTAACTTGTTTTTGCCATACCAAAGCCTTTAAAACTTATTTCTAAGTTATGTAAAGGTTATTTAAGGTATGTTAAGTATATGTTGATGTTCCGGAGTATTTTTCGCATTAAACTGATTACGTTTACGCACCAATTTGCGTATAACTCTCCAGAAAGCGATATAGAGTTTGAAATTGAATAAAAGTCAAAACATGAAAAATGTAAAACATAACCAAACAAACATTGGGATCAAATAACATTGTTTTATTGATAACTGAACTGTTCACAATGATTACAAGCACAGATGTTACATGGTTAACGGTACGTTTCTTGTTAACAACCGACCTGCGTCTATTCTTTTTTATTCTGGTGCCGATAGAAGTTTTGTTTCATGGTCATTTGAACCTTTGCTTGCAATACCTAGAACTAAACTGAGGAAACCCTTATCTGTCAAAGTTGCTCCTGGTAAACCTCTGGTTCTCGATTCTGTTATTCGTGATTGTCAGTTGAACCTTGATAACCATCTTTTTCCTATTGACCTCACATCGATGCAACTTGGGAGTTTCGATATTATCATTGGAATGGATTGGTTAACCAAACACCACGCTGAGGTGGTTTATTTCGATAAGATTGTTCGTATTCCTTTGTCTTCTGGCGATGTTCTGGAAATTCGTGGAGAGAAGCCATCTGGTGGTTTGAAGCTTATGTCGTGTTTGGAAGCCCAAAGGTATTTACGAAAAGGATATGTTGCTTTTCTAGCACATGTCACCGAGGAGAAAAGCAAGAGCAAGAGTATTCAGGATATTCCGATTGTTCGGGATTATCCAGAGGTGTTTCCTGATGAACTGCCTGGTTTGCCTCCAGTTCGTCAAGTCGAGTTTCATATTGACCTTGTACCCAATGCCAACCCGATTGCAAAAGCACCTTATCGTCTTGCACCATTGGAGATGCAAGAGTTATCGAAACAGCTTCAAGAGTTATCTGATAAAGGATTCATCCGACCGAGTTTTTCACCTTGGGGAGCTCATGTCCTCTTTGTGAAAAAGAAAGATGGATCTTTTCGAATGTGTATCGATTATCGTGAGCTTAATAAGCTCACCATCAAGAATCGATATCCCCTACCTCGAATTGATGATCTCTTCGACCAGCTGCAGGGTGCTTCATGCTTTTCCAAGATCGATCTGCGTTCTGGGTATCATCAACTTCGTGTTCTCGAAGAAGATATTCCCAAAACTGCTTTCCGCACAAGATATGGGCATTACGAGTTCACTGTCATGCCTTTTGGTTTGACAAATGCTCCAGCTATCTTTATGGACTTAATGAATAGGGTCTGCAAACCTTATTTGGACAAGGTCATTATTGTGTTCATCAACGATATTCTCATTTATTCAAAATCTCGAGCCGAGCACGAGCAAGACCTTCGCTTAACATTGGAACTCCTGAAGAAGGAACAACTTTTTGCTAAATTCTCCAAGTGTGAATTCTGGCTTAAAACAGTTCAATTCTTGGGTCATATAGTTAATGAGCAGGGTATTCATGTGGATCCATCCAAGATTGCTGCTATTAAGGACTGGAATACACCGACGACGCCTACGGAGATTCGATCTTTTCTTGGTCTTGCTGGTTATTATCGTCGATTCATTTCAAATTACTCGAAGATTGCGGTTCCACTCACTGCTTTGACTCAGAAGAATAAGCCTTTTGAGTGGGGACACAAACAAGAAGAAGCATTCCAAACGCTAAAGCAGAAGTTATGTAATGCTCCTGTTCTATCTCTGCCCGAGGGAAGCGATGATTTCGTTGTCTATTGCGATGCGTCCAATTTAGGCCATGGTTGCGTCCTTATGCAACAAGGTAAGGTTATTTCATATGCATCTAGACAGCTGAAAGTTCACGAGAAGAACTACACAACTCATGATCTTGAGTCTTAAAATCTGGAGACACTACCTCTATGGAATGAAGTGTGTGGTTTTCACAGACCACAAAAGTCTCCAGCATATTCTTAATCAGAAAGAGCTAAACATGAGGCAACGACGTTGGGTTGAACTCTTAAACGATTATGACTGCGAGATTCGCTACCACCCTGGTAAGGCGAATGTTGTAGCCGATGTGCTTAGTCGAAAGGAGCGAGTCAAGCTTCATTCTGTTCGAACTCTATCTGATCTTCAATCTCGTGTCCTTCAAGCTCAGCAATTTTGTGTTTCACAAAATTTGATAGGTAAGGAATTACCACGTCAACTTGAGCTTAAACTCGAAGCGAAAGATGATGGTTTACTCTATTTTAAGGATCGATTGTGGATTCCGAAACAAGACGATCTTCGCACCTTGGCAATGGACGAATCTCATAAGTCTCGATATTCTATCATTCCTAGTGCTGATAAAATGTACAATGATCTTCGTACTCAGTGCTGGTGGCCTGGTATGAAGAAGGATGTTGCCTTGTATGTATCGAAATGCCTAACTTGTCTCAAAGTCAAGGCCGAACATCAACGACCTTCTGGCTTGCTTGTACAACCAGAGATACCGGTTTGGAAGTGGGAGAACATTGCGATGGATCTCATCACTAAGTTACCGCGTACGTCTAAAGGTCATGATGCTATCTGGGTTATTATCGATCGATTAACGAAATCAGCTCATTTCATTCCAATTCGCGAGGACCTATCTGCTGATAAACTTCCAAAGATTTATGTTGATGAGATTGTGACACGACATGGTGTGCCCTTGGATATCATCTCTGATCGTGATGCTCGATTTTCATCTCATTTCTGGAAGGCCATGCAATCTGCTTTGGGAACCCAACTAAATCTAAGCACTGCTTATCATCCCCAAACAGATGGCCAATCTGAGAGAACGATTCAAACTTTGGAGGATATGCTTAGAGCATGCGTGATAGACTTTGGTGGTAATTGGGATTCTCACCTTCCACTGATCGAGTTCTCTTACAACAATAGTCATCATGCTAGCATTAATATGGCGCCATTCGAAGCTCTCTACGGTCGAAAATGTCGTTCACCTGTCTGTTGGAACGAGACCGGTGAAGCTCAGCTTACTGGACCCGAGCTCGTTCTGGAAAAAACAGACAAAATCAAGAAAATCCACGATAATCTTGTGACAGCTCGAAACCGTCAAAAGAGATATGCGGATATGCGACGCAAGCCCTTAGAATTTCAAATCGGAGACCGTGTCCTACTCAAGGTGTCACCTTGGAAGGGAGTGGTGAGATTTGGAAAGAAAGGAAAACTTGCACCTCGATATGTGGGACCATTTAAGATTGTGGAAAGAATTGGAAAGGTTGCCTATCGACTAGAGCTACCTCCGGAGCTTGGAAATATTCACCCGACTTTTCACGTGTCCAATTTGCGAAAGTGTTTAGATGACGTTGATCTACACATTCCTCTCGACGAGATTCGAATCGATGAAACAATGCACTTTGTCGAGAAACCCGTGGAGATCGTGGACCGTGCTTACAAACAGTTGAAGAACAAACGGATTCATTTGGTCAAAGTTCGCGGGGAATCCAAACGTGGCCCAGAGTTTACTTGGGAACGTGAGGACCAGATGAAGACGAAATATCCGCAATTGTTTTCACAAGCTTCCTCTAGTTAAAATTTCGGGACGAAATTTCCTGAAGTAGGGGAGACTGTGACAACTGTGTTCGGTAATCGATGTACGATGTAAAACAATGATGATTATTAATAAAACAATGTGATTTGGTGTTATTATATGTGTCTTGGTGTGTATTTGTGTTTGGTGACTTTTCAATTCGATTCGATTACGATTGCAAGCTTTAAATCGCGTTCTGGAAGGTTATACGCAAACTGGTGCGTAAACGCAGTCAGTATAACGCGACAAACACTCCGGAATAGTGACATAGGCTTAACATACCTTAAATAACCTCCACATAACTTAGAAATAAGTTTTGAATGGTTTGGTGTGTCGAAATCAACTTTGTTCGATCGCAGGAACTATTTGTGTCAAACTGCGAAACTATGCCGATTTGTATAGTAACGAACATTCCGGAACTTGATCATAAGTTAAACATACCCTAAATAACCTTTACATATCTTAGAAATAGGCTTTGAGGGGTTCAGTATGCTAAAATAAACTTTATGCTCATTCAGGGACTAAAAGCGTCAAAAAAGTGCACAAGTTTGCATTTTCGCGCATATCTTACGTTCTGAATATATCCGGACAGCCAAAAATTTATGTAAGCATTAAAATATTTTATTTTAGTGTTTGGCATAAGAAAATTCCATTCGTCGCGCAATTTGGATCGTTTTTGCGTTCGTTACGACTTCCGTCGTAATTAACCGAACAACGCAACCGTACGGCCAAACGAACCGACATCTGAGATAATTTTGAGCATGTTTCATGTTCCCTATGCTTTAACATCCTTGTGAAGCTTAAAAATGGGCTTGACGGGTGTTAGAAGTGCCAAAACACGACCATACGCGCACAGGGACCAAAACTGCCAAAACTGAAACTTGCTGGTCTGCAGGGTCCTTACGAACCGTAAGAGGAGGACCATACGGTCCGTAAGCATGTCCCAGAACATCAGAAGCTGTTTCCAGCCTGTTACACTCACAAAACCCAATTGCACATGTCATTTCCTGATGATGGGGGGCCATTTTGATGCACATGGGGTTGTAAACAAGTGTAGGGGTGAGATTGAAGCACGATTTACGATAAACGATCTTAACGGTTCAAAGAAATCTATAAATACCCCATGATCTCAACCCCAAAGCCCACACCTTTGAAATCTGAATTTTTTCTCTAAGTTGATGTGTTTAACACTTCATACCTGAGAATATTCGGATTCAAAACTTCCATTCTTGGACCCGTTGTAAGTGTTCTTTCGTTCTTTTCATTCGTTTTAGCGTTAAAGTCAAACTGCGTTTGACTTTCTGCATTGACTAGTTTATGGTCAATGTGAAGTTCGTTTGAACTTCATAACGTGAGCGTAATCACGATGGTTATAGTCCCTTGTGACTATACCTACTGATTACCACGTTATCTAGGCTCAGTGACGAGTCGTAGTTTTGGCCAAAATGCGCATTTACGCGTATTTTGTAACCAAACTACTTGTGGGTATCAAAACCGTTTGTTTTTTATACCAAACCTGTTTTCAAACCTTGTTAAACATGTTCTAACATGTTTAGCTCGTCACTTTTAGTTTTGTGCTTGTGTATGGTCGTAAAGGTAAGCGATCTAAACAATCGCTTGTACTTTCGAACCCGACCCATTTGGGCGATCATTAGGATCCGGCCAAACACATTAGGTGACCATAGTGTATAGGGAATAACCTTCCAAGGTTATACCTTATGGTCGCTTCGTTTAAGTAGTTTTATGATAGGTAGTTTATATGCCTTAGGTAAATTACCAAAAATGCCCTATTACGCCAAAATTCATTTTAAGCATATGTAACATAACCTTTGGTATCTAAATTGATTAGACAACAATATTAAACATGTTGAGGCATATTTTACTTATCATAGGACTAGTTAGGCGTTTCGAACACGTTTCACGCGAACGACGCGTTAAAGTAGCATAGGCTACCTTAATGGGTCGCGATGGGTCGAAAGCACTTAGGTTAGGTTTCATTTAGGATGTAGGCCTTGTTAAACCATATCACATGAGTTCCAACACTCATTTGGTTTACAAGACCTCATTCTTTCCGATCTTCCGATTTAGGCGTCTATTGTTTGACTAGTGATTCAATTACTAGGTGCTGTTTACTCGAGTTTGTTGAAGTACTATTGATTGAGGATACCTTGCACTACATGTGAGTACATAGTTCCCCTATTTTACAACTTTTAATTGTTTTGGGGTGATTCATATGTACAAAATGTTTTCAAGGTTTAAACGATGATTTCAAAAACGAATAGAACGATTTATACTAAACTAATAACGATTTCAATAATGTGAACGAACTTGTTGGTTGTAGTTACATAACGAATGACATTCATTAATTTTGGCCGAACCGACCAGTATTAGGTTATGGTACCATAGGATCTGACATATCCCGTTATTGCAGTATAGCCATGGTTATGTGTGGGTGTTGTGGGTAACGACTGAATCTGTAATTATTAACTTACCCTTTGGAGGTTTGTTAATACGAGAAGCGAGGAACGAGGTAGTAGAGTCACGAAGGTTTGAATGTTATTAACGAGACGACCATATATAAGTTTTCACAATCAAAACGAGGATGATTTAAACGATTTAAACGAGTAAACGATTTGGAAACGATGTTAAACGATTTGGGTAAACGATTGGTTTTTGGCTAGTGTTTAGATAACGGGACGGGTGTAATGTGGTGAAAACATGGTAGATACACCGCTGGTACTTCTTATATATAAGTGTTTTCAACATATTACATACCGTGGCGTTATTTAGTTCACTTGGGTAAACGATATTGAACAATGTCACTCAACGATGTTTTCGAAATAATATACGAGTTTTATTAACGAGTTTATACGAGATGTTTTACAAGATGATTTTCTAAAACAAAAAGCTTTTGAGTTAAGAATCGTGGCTACGAAATTTTATAAATTATAACCATCTTGATTTGAGTTGGTTAATCATTTTGCAATATTATACACTTTTTAAAAACAAGGTTTTCGAGGTATTGCAATATAAGTAAACAAGCCATGATTCCGGTACTCTTATAAAACCTATGTACTCGCCAGCATGTCTTTGCTGACTTTGTTTTTACATATGTTTCAGGTGTTGTTGCTTGATTGACGTTCTAGGATGCATGCGTCACATAGGATCTGGACGAAGCCTTAGTGACATAAAACAATGGTAGTCGATATAAAACTTGTTGTTATGTGTTAAAACAATGTTAATGTTTAATATTATCAATAAAACGAAACACTTTTGTATCTATGGTTATGAAACGATAATTCTGTTACAACACTCCCCGACGTTTCCTCCACGCTTTGTTGTTTTACGTGGTCGGGGTGTGACACAAAGCCATGGATCTGACACACTCACAAAACCTATGTACTCGCCGGCATTTTTATGGTGACTCATTTTCACATATGTTTCAGGTCCTGTTGTATGATGATGTTTGATGATGATATTGATGCATGCTCACATAGGAATGGACGAGGCCTTAGTGACTTAATAACAATGAAGGACAATATGTTCATGTTTTGCTTTAATTTCGAGACAATGTAATAAACTTAATTCAATAAAACGAAACTCCAATCCATGTGTTGTGAAACAATGATTCAGTTACGACACTCCCCGATGTTTCCGCCGCGGTTTGTTGTTTTAACGTGGTCGGGGTGTGACAACCACCGTGAATGGTTGAGCCGTTGTCAGCCATCGTTGCTGAAACGAGGCCGTTTCCGCCGCTCTGATCCACCCTACTCCACCATTGTGTTCTCTTTCTTCCTATGTCTCTCTCTCTCCCTTGATTCCCTCTCTTCGCCGCCTCTCTCATTAGATGTTCTGATCGCCCTCTCTCTCAACGGGTATGAGTGTGTGAGGGGAGGTGTACCAGAGAAGGAGATGGAGGTGTGTGTGTCGCCGGTAAATGAACCGTCGTCGGCAGCCGTCGCTGGTGTTTCACCGGTGACCGGCTTGCCGTGAAAAAGAGAGAGAAAGTGGGATCGGGGTGTGGGTTCTGAGAAACAAGTGTCTGTGATTTTGTGGGAATCTGCCACTGCATCAACACCGGCTTCGCCGGCTAGAGTCCGGTCGCCGGACAAAGAGAGTGATCGAGGGGATAAGGTGTTGTGTGGTTTGGATAATGTGAAGAGCAAAGGGAATTGGGAGAGAAGGGTGGAGTATGCAGCTGTCTTTATTTGAGCTAGGGGTTTCAAAAATGGTGAAAAAATGAGGAATATGAACATATATATAGTTAGGGTTTTAATGTGGGTTGGGCCTAGGGCCCGTTAACGTGTTTTGAGCGGCCCAATTCGTTTATGAAGCTCGTTTTTGTATCCCGGACGTCGTAAAATCTCACAAAATATTTAACAAGGCTTGAAACTCGAAAAAATCATGTCAGTAATCGTTTATTAGACTCCTAAGTTCGTCGGTGCATTGAATCGCGTAAACTGCATAGTTTGTCGATTTTAAATCCGTTTCTCGCTTCGATTTCGTCTGCGGATATTAAAATTTGACTACGGCACCAAATACGTCATAATATTTCCGTTTGTAGGTAATACGCGTATCCGATGTTTCCTTTTCGTTATTGATTGACGGTGCGTTCTGATTTCCATGTTTTTTGTTCACGTTTGCGTGTTGTGACGTTTAGAAGCGTGATGATTTCACAAAACGAAATCTATAAGTTTTAATTATATGTATAAACTTTGTATTTGTCGGCATTGTCAGCATTTTGTATGGTGTCAGTTCGTTATCCTTTAACGCTCAGTAGATTTCCTGAAAATCACCATACGTGCATTGTAACGTCAGATAAGCGTTCCTAGGCATTCCAATAGCCTAGTTGAGTTAACTCGTGTCTTAAACACTATTCATTATCGCCTAAACATTTGTTAATCACGTAATTAGAAGCCGTTAATTACTGGTTGTCACAGTTCGTCTCTCAGACTGTGAAACAGACGACTCTGATATGACCGGCGAAGGATCTCAGATGTAGATTTAACAGTAGCGATGGGTAGGAATACTAATAGCTCTAACGGCCGAGTCGTTATAACAGTGGCGTCCACCATTGGTGCTACTCCGAAGGACACTCCAATCACAGATATACCTCTATTTAGTTCCTTCGACTACGGGCACAGTACCGGATGATCGTCCAACCTCAAAGGATGAGGGAGGAACAACCGAATCACCATCGTACATCCGACTGTTACTCGTATGAATGTAACGTGGGTCAACCTGACTGGCGAGAGCAGTGGGGTCGACATAAAATGACGAGGTAAGACTGGTCATGTTAACAAATTATGACGTAGTGCGTAATAACTCTGGTAAGACTAAAGTCGAAGAGGTCTCGAATTCATGCTCACTCTCGGAGTCGTAAATATCGATAATCTCGTATGAGTGTGACATTTGTGACATAATGTAACCGTACTAAGTAAGTGCATATTTGAAATGAAAAATAACACATAAGGCCTAGATAAACAGATTAGCATCACAAACTCTTCATGGTTTTCATACATGATTAAAATTCATGTTTATTTTAATTTATTGGCTTCACGAATTTTGGGATTAAATCTCAAAATTCTTTTGGTTGAAGTCTAGTGTTTTCTATGAAAACACCTAGTTCGCTAACAATCATTGGCTCTGATACCAACTTCTGTCACACCCCAAAAACGTCGCAGCGGAAATACAAACGTGGCGGTGACGGAGGTCGGTACCCATAAATATCTTAGTGGACGATGCATTGTTTATTTTGGGCATACACTTATTAAAAGCATGACTTTAGAGTTTAAAGTTCGGTTACAGTCCGTAGTTACAACATAGTTGTCTTGATCCTTATGGATCCAAATACACATGGTCCCATTTTAGTTTTGAAAAGTTATCCAAAACATTTTTAAACACGACAAGCATCACTACCACAAGATATGCCAAAATCCCGAAGCTGAACTCATGTACCTGAAGAACACGTAAAAATCAAGTGTCAACACAAAGGAAGGTGAGTTCACATATAATTTTCGTAACGATTTGTTTAAGGAAAACTTCCTTATTTCAACCCTTTAATGGTCTGAAAACATTTACATATGTTTAAGAAAGACATTCATTTTCTTAAAAAATGTCATAGTAATATTATTGGAATCGGCACTGTACCGCATTCCGCATGGTAAGGAAAATCTTTCTTGATAAAAACATTTTTATGTTTTAAAACATTCACGTATGTTTAAGAAAGATCATTTTATTTCCTTTGTAAAATATCATGGAAGAATTCATTCGAATTGGCACTGTACCGCATTCCGTATGGAAACTTATACCCATGATTCGGTTTTTAATGTTAAATTTTTCGTTATGACTTTGGTTTCGTAAGTTAGCTAGACATTACGAGCTATATACTAAGATTGAGGTTTTAATCAATACTAATTGATTCAAGAATTCAAATTCACCGTTAATTAGACTAGAGTGACCAGTCACGATGGGGTAGTCAACCCAATAGATCTATTAACGATTCCATGTGTGCATTACTTAATGATTAAATGCTATAATCTGCGCCCAGTTTCCCGCATTTAGGAAACCACTTGCATTCCCCAATACAACAATATATATAACCTACTGAATAACAATTTAGTATTTGGCGTTGTACAGATTCCCGACATCCCCCACGTAATGTAAGCCAATTGTCGCTACTTACACTCTTGAGACTCGGCAAATTTGTCCCAACTTAGATTTAAAAAAAATGTTTTTAAATCTTTACGATCGTTATACCCATAGCATCATCATTTTACCCAGTTTCTCCCTGAAACCTATATGTTACATTGTTTTGGTCAAAAATTACCGAAGCAATTAAGTGATCAAATTAGTTAAGTGAGGTAGTGTGCTAACAACGTGTGTTGAAAATATTCTGAATATGTTATTAACAAAGACAGTTTTCAGGATATAGCTCAGGATATTGAGCTATATCTATAATCAAACAATGAGTAAAAAAGGTAAAAGGTGACACGGGATTTACGAGGAAAGCCCTTGATCAATCTAGATCGCCGGCACAAAACCTCGGGAGATGACAATCGCAGCTGCCTTGTTCTTCTTATTACTTCAAACTTCAGGATACAGTGCAGGATATGATGCGGATCCACTAAGTGTTACAATGAGATTCGAGTACAAGTGTAAGTGTTGGTGAGTGATTGTAGCTAGTAGAAAGCAAAAGTGTGTGAAAAGAGTTGTGTGTTCCTATGGTCTGTACATTCCTTTATATAGAAAAAGGAAATAACAAACTATCCTAAGAATGGGGGATACCCCGAATATTCCCTTTAGAACGTTGGAGACCCCGTCTTTGCGGCTTCAACGATCCCTTCTCAACCATCTAGTCCGAGTCTTCAGGAGAAGTAGTCCTCTTGACCGTTATCAGCATGCCCTGCTAATCTGCACGTAAATTAATTAGTTATTACCAGGATACTACATCAGGATGTTACCAATATCCTGATCCTGTATCCTGATCATAATCAAAAATAACACAATCAGAATATAAACTAGGATATATGAGCAGAAAACCACCCATGACAATTGTCCCCAAAATATATCTGTTGGAATCCCTAATTCAAACAGATATATTTTAAATCTTATCTCTTAGATCGAGGCAATTAAGTTGATAAGACGGTTGGAATGACAAGCTACAACTTCCCATGCGATATTTACTTAGTGCCCCCTATATCCAGCCTATATCTACTCGAATCATTTGCATTATGATCATAACACTTCCAAGCAAATTCCAGGTATTCTTCTTCCTTTTCCTTTCTGTTTTTCTTTGCTAAGATCCTCCGTGGCTAGTCGTACAAGATCGCACACGGCTGACTCGATTCCGACCCTCCAAAGTCAGAATCTTCTTAAAGAACCTAAAAAAGAGGTTTGATCCTTCGACAATGCTGACATTGCTACCCTAAGAGACTCCGGCGCTTTTCCCGCTGGTGCGATCATTCGTCCGTTCGACCGAGAGGTCCGATCGGACATATCTTCCAAAGAGTGGGTGTGTTTCCTAGCTTACCCTTTTTCCATAGGGCTTTGGTACCCTTTTCCAGCCTTTATTTCCTGTTTCTTTGAACTCACCTTCCTTAGTTATGCCCAGACCATGCCCATGGTCTGGTGTGTGCTAGTTACCTTGGACCAGATCAAGTCTGGTCACATTCCTGATCTCTGCATCGAGGATCTTCCTGTCGCATATCGTCTTCGTTCTCACGGCAACAGTCGTTTTCTTCTTTTTTCAACTTCCAAAAAACCCCTTATCCTCAAGGCTACAAAGAATGAGGATAAGTGAAAAAGAAAGTTCTTTTTTGTAAAAAGGGATTCCATCGCTAAGGGTTTTGACCTGCCAGTGAAGTGGTTGACTTCTGGTAGGATTTAGGGTTTTAGGAATATCCCCAAATATATCCTGAAACTATATCCTAAACTGATATCTTTATTTCCTGTGCAGCAAATTTCAAAGAGCTAGCCCCTGCAAGTGCAGAATCAGAGCAAAGGATCAAGGATATCTACCGACTCCCCGAGAGTGAGAGAACCTTTTCCCTGTCCTTCACAAGTTCGAGTCAAAGATCAAGTTCCGAAATGTCTGGTAAGTACATTGATAGATATTAGACTAATTACAGTTTATAAGTATTCAAAAGTTAAGTATTTCTCCCTTTTATGTAATGCCAGTCATAAATCTTGAAGGCTTCCAACTTGATGAGTTGGATAGTTATTCTGGCTCTGTGCAAGTCAAGCAAGAAACTAATCCTAAACCAGCAGTCACGTCGAAACCCACCAATTCAAAAACTGCCACTGCTCCCAAACCTTCTACAGCCTCCAAGTCTCGTGGTCCTAGCTCCCGTAAGAGGAAGGAACCAGATTCTCCTGCTACATCTGACATATTCCCATTCGAGAATCATGGGTTTACAGAGTCCAGCAAATTGATGACTGGCTTCCTCAATCAGGTTAGTATCCTTATTCTATATCCTGCACATATATACTGAATATATATACTCATATATTGATACCTGCTCATCCAATTATAGGGCCTTGAGCGGCTAGTGTTCCTTTATGAGGATGCGTGTGGTTTGAACAAGATGCTAGAGAGCAAACTGAAGAAGGCAGAGACCACTGTTGCAGACCAAGCAGCAATTGCCACTGCCAAGTCACAGCATTATGAGGATAAATACAAGGCGATGATCCAGGAACACCAGGCTGCTCTCAACAAGGCTAACCAAAATGCCCAAGCCAAGCTAGACGCCGCCCATCTTCAATACCAGCAGGATATGAACACCTACTGAGAAGGCCTCAAAGGGTCTGTTGTAATTTCCCTCCTTCAAGCCAGGCTAAAAATGGCTTATGAGGCCAAAGCCATGGGCCTTGAATGCCCTTCCTGGAATGTTAAGGCTTGGGAGGCGAAATTAAAGGATCTCAGAGGTAATCCTGTGGAGTATCCTGCTAAGCCTGCGGGTGAGGAGCCTTCCAAGGTGGCAGAGGAGGCGACTGATGCTGGTGGTGATGCTGAGAAGAATCCTGACGGTGATGCTGGTGCGGGTGCTGGAGGAAATGTTGTGGTTGAAGAAGGTGCTGCTCCTTGAAAGCAGCGAAGTGGGCGATGATGGATATTCATGCATAGGCCGGAGCCCACTTTTTTAATTTCTGATGGTTGTGGTTGTTATCGAACAATTTACTTTCCTGTCTGTTAAACAATTTACTTTCCTGCACTTAGACAATATGACGGCCAAAGGTGGAGGGATCCTGAGTTTCAAGACAAAGCCCTTGGTCATCAATTATTAGTATGCTTTATTTTGAACAATATAACAGTTAGAGGCGGATGGGTCTTGGTTTTCAAGATGAAACTTTCAACTGTTAAGTAGTTATGTTTGAAAACTAATTGTGCTTTTGGTGGATGGGTCTCAGTTTGAGATGAAACCAAAAGCACAACCTTTTGCAATGTTAATAATAAACTAACCTTTTTTGGCCTTATTCATTGTTATTCATTCTTATTTTGCAAAGTTTGTTATGTGTTGTTTGATTTGAATGTACTTTCTATTTTTAGTCTTAGTACAATATTCCAAATATTCTGACCAAATATCTTAAGAGTATATCCTGGTCAGGATACTCATAAATATTCCATCAAGACTTTCGTCAAACACGGTTTCAAAAACTTAGATAATTTGAATAAGGCTTTTTAAAGAACAAGAAGGAGAGACCATACCAGAAATATATCTCAACCCTTAAACTTCAATCATTTAGCAACCTTTCCATCGAAGATGTCCCCAGTCTGGGAAACTTAGTAAACCAAGTCCAAACTTGATCCTTCTTCACAATGCCTTGAGAGGAATGTCCCCTGTGCATGTTGTTTCTAAATACTTAAGAATCTTCGTGCATAAATTTGATCACAACGATGTTGTACATGTACATAATTTTATATTACAAGGGATAAACCCTAAATATTCTGGAGATAGATCCTCAACATTCTGGGGGTAAACCCTAAGTATACTGGGGAAAATCCCAAATATTCGTGAGCTACAGGCGGGGGTGTATAAACTCCAAGACTTAGAAAGGTGAAAACCTTTAAACCTTAGAGAGTATGAAAATACCCTATCATGAGAGAGGGTGATCAATCCTCATATACCTTTAGGATCCAGGATATAGCCAATAATAACGAAATTGTCAGTCACTTTTACATGGACTGGTCCCGCTATCTTGAACTACTCCCAGATAATTTACGCTCCAGGCGGGGTTTTTAAACCCAATTCGAGATAAAGGTGAATACCTTTAAACCTTTGAAGGGACCAGGATCCCTTAAGCGTGAGAGAGGGGGACAATCCTCTAATCTTTCGATCCTGAGTATATATCCTGGAGCTATATCCCGAAGCATATTCTTCAAAACACCTTCAAACTAAGGTGGGTGTTAGCTTGGCTAACACCCCTCCGATGCTTAAGTCAGTAATGGGTTCAAAAGAATAAAATCAAATAAATTTAAAAGAGATAGAATTCATACCATCCTGAGTTAGAAATTAGATTCTAAACTCACTTGAAGTAGGCTTTGAGGTGTATAACATTCCAGGATCTTGGCAATATACCCCCCTCCATATTCTTAAGCCTGTATGCTCCTTTTCCAGATTCCGATTCAATCTCATATGGTCCTTCCCACTTCGGAGCTAACTTTCCATCAGCAGGATTAGTAGTGTTCTGAAAAGCTTTCCTTAGTACCCAATCTCCAAATTGAAATCTTCTAGTCCTTAGGTTTTTGTTATATGCTCTGGATATCCTCTGTTGGTATGTTGCCATCCTTAACCTTGCTGCATCCCTTGTTTATCGACAGTATCCAATTCTTGGCATAGAGCTTCAGGATTCTTTTCAGGATCCCAGAGGTTGGATCTTGCTGTAGGTATCACCATCTCTATTGGGATCACTGCTTCTGCTCCAAATACTAAGGAAAATGGGGTTTGCCTAGTTACACTTTTTACTGTTGTCCTATCAGCCCATAAAACAAAGGGTAATTCTTCTGCCCATCTTCCTTTCTTAGCTCCTAATCATTTCTTCAAATTGTTGACTATTATCTTTTTTCAGGATTCTGCTTGCCCATTTGCTTGAGGATGTACCGGAGTAGATGTGATCATTTTGATTTCCCAACTCTTGAAAAAATTGATAGTCCTTTTACTGATAAACTGAGAGCCATTTTCACAAATTATCTCAGCTGGTATCTCAAACCTAGTTAGGATATTCCTCTTTATAAAGGATACTACTTCTTGGTCTCTGACTTGAACAAATGCCTCAGCTTCAACCCACTTGGAGAAATAATCTGTCATTGTCAGCATAAAAACTTTTCCTCCTGGAGCTTTCGGCAGCTTTCCCACTATGTCCATACCCTATTTCATGAATGGCCAAGGGGAAGCAATATGATATAGTGGTTCAGTAGGTTGATGTAGTATATTGTTGTGCCTTTGACACGCATCACATCTTCGAGCATATTCTGCAACATCTTTCCTCATCGTCGGCCAATAATATCCTGTTCTTAGCACCTTTGAGTATAATGACCTGCCCCCAGTATGGTTGCCACAGTCACCTTCGTGTATATCCTGAAGTACCTCCTTGGTTTCAGGATCCTCCAAGCACCTCAAGTACGGACTTGCAAGAGATTTCTTATACAAAATATCGTTTATAATAGTAAAACGAGATACCTTCATCCTAAAAGCCTTAGGGTTCTCATCCTTTGGGTTATGTCCTTCTCTGAGGTATTTTATGATTGGGGCCGCCCACGACTTAGGATCCTCCTCAGGATACTCATCATCAGGATCCTGGATACTTGCTACTTCCTTATCCTGAGATTTGAAAAGATCCACTGCAGGATATAGGATATGTAGTATTGGTATCTGTGTTCCTTTTGGTATTCTGACTGATTTATCCTAAGTTTGCCAAGGCATCTGCTTCAGCATTATCCTCTCTTGGTACATGTTCAAGTGTAAAAACATCAAAATATCCTGCTAATTTTTTGAGAATTTCAAGATACTCGATTAACCTTTCACCTTTGACTGCATGGGATCCATTAAAATGGTTAGTAATTAACAAGGAATCAACATATACTTGCAAATTCTTAATATTCATATTTCTGGCCAACTCTAATCCTGCAATTAAAGCTTCATATTCTGCTTCATTATTAGTGGCAGGAAATTCACATCTAATAGCCTGGGGTGATATGTCCCCCTATGGCGATTTTAGTAGTATACCCAATCCTACACCTCTCACATTAGATGCACCATCAGTATATAATGTCCAGGATTCTAAGGTTTCTCCTAGTTGTTGTACTTCTAGGTCTACTTCATTTTGAATATCACTACTGAAATCAGCCACAAAGTCTGCTAGAGCCTGAGACTTTATAGCATTTCTAGGTTCATATACTAGATCATAGGTACTTAATTTCACTGACCACTTAGCCATCCTACCCGACATCTCAGGTTTCCTAAGCACATTTTTAACAGGATAATTAGTTTTAACATGAATCCTATGTGTCTCAAAATAATGTATGAGCTTAGTCGATGCCATAACTAGGGCCAATATCGATTTTTCTAAATGAGAATATCTAGTTTCAGCATCTAATAAACTTTTACTAACCTAATAGACAGGATACTGCTGACCTTCATGATCCTTTACCAGAACAGCACTTATAGCATTCCCTGATACTGCAAGATACAGGGATAATGGTTCACCATCCTCGGGCTTCATCAATAGAGGTGCAGTTGAAAGATATTGCTTTAATTCCTGCAAGGCTGCTTCATGCTTCTCTCCCCATTCGAATTTCTTATTCTTCTTCAGGATATCGTAGAATTCCTTGCATTTCTCCGAGGATCTCAATATAAACCTGTTTAATGCTGCTACTTGCCCTGTCAATCTTTGTACATCTTTCATGTTGGAAGGTGACTTGATATCCAGGATAGCTTTTATCTGTTCCGGGCTTGCTTCTATCCCCCTTTTAGTCACCATATATCCTAAAAACTTTCCTGCCCCCACTCCAAAATGGCACTTGGTAGGATTTAGCTTCATATTGTACTGGTCCAGGATATCAAATGCTCATTCAATATCCCGGAGATGATCCTCAGCCTTCTTGGATTTTACCACCATATCATCAATGTATACCTCCATGGTGTCACCCTATTTGTCTTTAAACATCTTGTTCACCAATCTCTGGTACGTTGCACCTGCATTTTTCAAACCAAAAGGCATAGCAGTATAACAATAAATACCTGTTGGTGTCATGAAAGTAGTATCCTCCTGGTCCTAAGGTTCCATTTGGATCTGCTAGAATCCTGAGGATGCATCCATGAAAGTTAACATTTCATGACCAGCAGTTGCATCCACCATCGACTCTATATGAGGCAGAGGGAATGGATCTTTAGAACATGCTTTGTTCAAGTCTGTGTAATCTACACAAACTCTCCATTTCCCATTCTTCTTTTGAACAACGACCACATTTGCTAGCCATTTGGGATATTTGACTTCCCTGATCATCTTGGATTTCAATAATCTTTCAACCTCTTCTTGAATAATCATATTTCGTTCTGGAGCAAACTTCCTTCTCTTTTGCTGAACAGGCTCGAAAGACTTATCAATTCCAAGCTTGTGAGTTATAACATCCTTAGAAATACCTGTCATATCCTCATGCTTCCATGCGAATGTTGACATCCTACATTTCAAAAAGTTAGTTAACTGGTTTTCAATATCCTGAGGGATATTGATTCCTACGAGCACCGAGATATTTGGATTATCCTGTAGAGATCACTGGTTAGTTTTTCAAAACTCCGACTGCAAGAAAATTGACTGTTAAATAAATTGACTAAGTGAGAAAATGATGTAATTGAATGAGATGGAACGTTTAAGAGCCATTTTAAGGCTGATCCTGTTAGAGTAGAACCAAAACCCTTGCAGAGACATGCTTCCTTGAGATCCGGAGGGATGGGGTTAATCTCCATCCTTTCCCTATACTGAGCAATATGCTCTTCAGGATCTGTGGTTCCGTCATAGAGCTTCATGTTGGGGGTTTGAAATCTCTTCGGGATTTCAGCATCACAAATAGGATGTGCAAACCGGGATATCCTGTGACTATCCTAGGACACTTCTGGAATAGGCTGAATAACCCCAGGTACACTGGATATCATATCCTTCAACTTCTAAAGCTCCCTAGAGAGTGCCGACGTCACACCTGCATCCTGCAAAGATCCAACACTGTTAGTAGCAAGAGTATTAGTATTATTAGACACGTTACCAGCCTAAGGATTCTGGCTATATCCTGGAGCATATCCTGAGCTTCTCACAGTCGATATCCTGATCGATGAAGGTATCTCAGGAGTATGACTTTGGGAATGGCTAGGTACAATATTTCCCCTGTTATCCTCGGTGTATACTGCCGAACTAAAGTTCAATGCTCTGGGCTGCAAGGGAGTGACAGTATCCTCAGCAGGCCTACTTGAGCTGGATTTCAAGAGTTGTATCTCTCTTATCAGCATTTGGTTTGTTTCCTGCAGCTGCTTCATCTGGTCCTGTATACTACCAAACAAAGTTAAAATTTCATCATTAGAAGCCATAATAGGGGTTCTCCCTGATGTAGCAGATCCTTGAACATTCTGAGTGGGGATAATATCCCGAGCCACATGAGTTTCGGTCCTTCTTGGAGGAGCCTAAGGCTGTGAAGATGCTTGTGTCCTTGGAGGTGGTGGAAGCACCGAACCAATTGTTGCAGAGGTTGTAGCAGAGACGGTAGAAGAGCTCATGTTTGATTTTGAGGCCATTGAAAATAGTGTAGCAAAAAGTTTTGAAAACAGAAAACTAAGTAATGATTTTATGAAAACTTTTAGTAGAAATAGCACCACTTGCCCCACTGTGGGCGCCAAATTGTTTTGGTCAAAAATTACTGTAGGAACGTTATACGACCTGACGAGTCGATCAGAAGAGTGCTCAGACTGAATCAGAGGCGGAATTCATTGATTCAATCTTTGTTTAGCTTGATTTCACTATTTAATGTCTCTTTTATTGATCAGATAACAATGTACAAGTTCCGAAGACAATCTGGCAGGGCTTCGCCGTAACACACTCTAACTGCTCTACTAGATCCGCTTATATGACCCCCTATATATAGGCCAGAGTGGTTCGCTTATATGGACATGTCCGAATAAGCGGACCTGACAAATAAGCGGACCTACATTGGGTGGTTCGTTTATATGGACATGTTCGTATAAGCGGACCTGAACAGGTAGGTTCCCATATACGGACATGTACGAATAAGCGGACCTAACCAAATAGGTTCCCATATACGGACATGACACATAAGCGGACCTATCTAACTCATGTGTTTCTTGATTTTCGTTCACTATACAATCAGCCCTAGCCTAAGACTCGAACTAAGATGTAGTCGACAGACAACTGCACCAACAGACTCCCCCTTGAATGTTGACGGAATCTTCAGTGAGAGTCTTCAGCCTAACAACTCTTCAATCTTGATCGGTCTTCTTCAGGAACTCTTCCTGGAATCATGAACCCGGATCTTTCTCTGGCTCTAACTCTCGTCAGACTCCCCCTTTCATCGAGCTGGGATCGCCGTCTGGAATTTGTTATCACCATTGAAATCAAATCCTGGTTTTTTTTTCTGTTTAAGCTCTCCTCAGATTCTGATGCATCTCCTGGCTTTCGTAGCAACAGGATCAGAAACCTACACAACTCAAACACACAATTATAACAAACAATATTGTGATTCAACTTAATGAATCAACTAAACCTTCGAGAATCATTTTCATTTAAAATTGATTTTTTTAAAAAAATTGAAACATTCCAAATTCTGATTCAACTTTTCAAACCAATTATCCAACCCAATTGTTCATCTTGTTTAGCCTTTGAAATTTTGAATATCAGCTTTTCAACATCAGTTGTCAAAAATCTTTTTGGATTTTTCAAACTATGAAACACAAACGTAATAACAGAAATTAAATACAGAAATGAAATATGTACAAACATATTTTTGTGAGTTTGCGAAAGAGGATCAGATCAGTTTTTAGACAAATCACAAGCACCGTTAAGCTTTTAATCGTTTTAAGTTCTAAACGATTCACATGAATTGACGATATTGTTGTCCACTTAAACTCAATCTAAAAACTTTCGACATGCTTACTGATACATTTAGGTATATTTAGATATCACTAAATTCTTATGGACCCCACGATCTCAGCATATCCCCTCATCATGCAATACACTGACTCAAGTAATGCCTTTAAACTTTATCAACTGTGAATTGTGCGAAAACAAAGCAGAATGTTTAAACATTAACAATCAGGTCGATACTTCCGTATACGCAGAGAAAGTCCAATGTTTAAACAAAATAAGAAAATAAAAATAAGTTGAAGTTGTTTAGGCTTTAACCACCAGGTCGATACTCCCGTATACGCAGAGGTGATCCAAAGCTTAAACGAAACACCAAAGAAAATAAAGCAGAATGTTTAGGCAACAACATCCAGGTCGATACTCACGTATACGCAGAGGATGTCCGATGCTTAAACAAAATAAAGAAATAAGACAAGTTTAAATCTTTGCAAAATAAAATGCACAATCACAGCGACTTTTCTGCCAAGTTGTGAAAGTTCACAAACTTAACCAGTTTTATGTCTTTCGACAATCGGCGATTACAGAGTAGGCACACAGTCAAGAAGGACAAAACTAAGTACTATGCTTTCAACCATGTTTCCCACAAGAACTAGGCTTTTTCATTTAGGTTTGTATCGTTATCGCAAATCTACTAGTCTAGCTGAGCCTATCGTCACATCTTTAGTGAGACCGTTTATCATTTTTAGACTTTACATTTCTTTAGCATGCTGTGATAGTCCACTGATTTTCTATCATTTCCTCTTGTTTCAGCAAAACTCATTTTTAAATTTTTCAATGTTTTTGACATTTTCAAATTTTCTAATTTTTTTTTTTAATTTTTCTCCCCCTAAAATCAAAATATGTTTCAATTTTGATTTTCTGAGAAAATTTGAAACAAACTGTACAAACTTGACAACATGATGAGAATCACTTCAATTCTCCATCCACCTGGCATAAACAATCAGAACTCCCCCTCACAACAAAACATTTTCCCATAGTGATTTCAAAACACTTAAGTTTGTTTTAATCAAAATGGTTTTTTCGGAAAATAAGTTTTGTGTGTCATTTCACAAATTCGGGGATCTTTCATCACTTTGTTCTCTTCAACCACTTGTAAAAACTAACATTTTTAAGATCAAACCTCAAATATTACTTGTAGAAAATCAAGTACAATTTAATGTCCCTGATTTACCACTTGTAAGTCGAAATATCACATTCGTGAATTTCTCAAGAAATATGCCGATTCATGTTCCACGCTTACCAACCTGGGAACTCCGGCAAGTCAGGTTTTTCATTTGAACAGATTCACCCAAGCCTGACGGTCCTTGGGTGATTTCGAATTCTTGTTCAACAATGGTGGAAAATTAGCATCATCCATTGTTAAACCTGAATTCTCCATTTTTACCTCAACCAATGGCTCCTCTGGCTTTGACGAACCAGAATCATTGCCTGAATGTGGCTTGTCTGACTTTAATGAGCCAAATTCATCGCCGACATGTGGCTCCTTTGTTTCCACAGAAACAGATTCATCGCCACCAATTTTCACCTTCTTCTTTTCCTTTTTCGTCCTCAGATTTGTATCTGATGAATTTGTCCTACTTGACTTTGCAGTTGAGGGAGTTGAATCATCAGAACTCTTATTCGATCTATCCGGTGAACCCGAGGACAAGATCTTCTCTAGATACTCTCTAGCCTTCTTTCTCTTCTTCCTCAGTCTGTCTTTCTGCCCCTGAGAAAGTTTCACTTTCGTTTCTTGAACTTTAGGTTCTTGAACCTTCTGTTCTTTGGGCTTGACATTTACTGATTTCTTTGCCATTTTCTGAGAATTAACTCTCAATCTTTCATTTGATCTCCTTGGGCAATCTCTGGCAATGTGACCTCTGATGTTGCAATTAAAGCATCTCCTCGTCTCATAATTCCAACTTTGGCAGTTAACAGCAATGTGTCCTTGATAACCACATCGGTAACACACTCTGTTATCGTACCAATCACCATTTTCAGTCCAAACATTCAGATCATAGCACTGTTTGGCTTGGTGATAATCCTTGCTCCTCTTGTTTGCTGGATTTGACTTTTGAGCACTGTGGTCCGACCTGCACCACTTATTACCAACAATTTTTGAGTTTTCATTTTTTATTTTTTGTGGTTTTTGATTGCGATTGGATGATCGATCTGATGAGCTGTTATTCTCTTTTTGAACATTTTTCAAATTTTTAATTTTTTGTTTCTGTTCCACTTTCTTCTTCAAAGGTTTTTGCTTAGAACAGTCTCCCTTTTCGGTTGATTGTGGAACAGTTTCTTTAAATTTTTCTTTTAACTTCAAAAATAAATTCTTTTTGTCAATTTTTTCTTTTTCATCATCAGATTTTTTATCGCAATCTTCAACTTTGACTTTGTCAAAGTTTGTGACATTGTCACTTATTGGAACAGAATTTAAAGGTTTTGGGCAAGGAATTGTTGAAGTATTCACAAACACCTTCAACTTTTCTTCCCATTCATTGATTTTCTTTTGAGCACATTCTGCCTCTTTTTCAAGTCGAATAATCTTTTCAAGATGAGAATTGATTTCAATTTGTTTTTCAAGATTGTTTTTACCAAACATATCTCTCTCATCTTCTAAAATTTTTATTTGACTTTGAAAATCTTTTTCAATTTTTGATTTTTCATTTTCAAAACTTTTAATTTTCTCTTCAAAAACTTTTACTTTTTCTTTCAACTTCTTGTTTTCTGATGTCAAACTGTTCAAATCATTTAACAGTTTAACATTTTCGGCTTTTAGCTTTTCACAATTTCCCTGTAAATCCAGAATCTGTTTTACATCAGTTTGCTTCTCATCTTTCAACTTCTTGACATCCGATTTCAAACTTTCCGCATCCTTCAAGAGTTTGTCATTGTCAGTCTTAAAGTTGTAACATTTTGAGCATACTGATTCAGAATTTGAAGATTCATTCTTCACTGATTCTTCATTCTTTGGATCTTGTTCTTTCTCTATCTTATATGTACCTGCATCAAAGATTGTAACAAGATCAATAGAATTTCCATTATCATCAATATAACAACCCCTTTTCATATCATACATCAAATTTCTTTTCGCTGCCCAACAAACATTGATTCTTTTGTTTATTTCATATATCACATCTAAATTCAAATCTTCTAAATTCATTTTTATCTTATTCAACACATCTCTTTTCTTTTGATAAAGTTCATAATCATGATTTTTCAGTTTACTGATGAATTTATTCAGAGATAATTTTGAAAAACTTGAATTTTCTCTCAGATTTTTCAAAAAAACATCCCATTCAGCAGGTAATCCATTAGCAAACTTTAATACCATTTCAGCTTCTGATATTACTATTTGATTTTCTTTCAAATAGTCAATCAAACGATCAAAACGTTTTTCCAAATCATCCAATTTCTCATCTTCCTTACTCAGAAAATATTCGAAACGTTTACTCCAAACCTCTTTGGGCAATTTCTGATAGGAACTACTGAAATATCCTCGATACCAATCATTTAACCTTTTAAGATCATTGTTTTCCTGGTCATCAATCCTCATTGTCATTTTTCTCAACAATCCCAACAAATCTTTGTTGTTCACAAAAGCGAAACAAGTAGTGTCCAAATGAGTGAAACCAGTTAAGTCCAAAAGAGCGAAACACCACACTGTTTGGCCCTTCAAAACTTGGGATTTATCTTGTATGGTGGGCCGAGACACTTTAAACCAACCAGACTATAATTTGGGCCGTGAACTATGACTTGGGCCGAGACTTCTCCTTTATGCAATATGTATAACAAATGACCAACAATATCAAATCAAGACAAATCTGATTATACCGCTTTATCTTGATCACGTGGGCTGACAACTTTATTCACAAGGCTTCACATGCACACATGTAAATGTCTGATCACATGGGTTGAAACAAAATGGCCGACAACATCAATTCTTTCAATTTACGAGACCCTAATTGATAACATTACAAGACCCGATATATTCTAGTCGACACCAGTTACATGCACACCTTAAAATCCATCACAACAATATTCAATTCTCATTGGACCTTACAATCCACTTAGTCGACATTTTTTATTTCATTCAAGATCAATTGATTGGACCACAAACATCACTTAGTGGACGACAACAATTGCATGGGCTGACAACTTTATTTGATGATTTGTCCGTTTAACCTTTTACTATGTAGCCGACAATGATTATTCACTTTATAATCCTATTGGACCATACAAGCGGACCTATTGAACGGACTTGAACTTTGTCAGAAAAGCGGATCTATCTGTGTTCAAAAGAGCGGACCTATGTGATGTTTAAACAAGCGAACCTGTTTGTTCAAACAAGCGGACCTGTTTGATGTTCAAACAAGCGGACCTAAACAAAAATGTGTCGTTGAAGTGGACCTATCAAGTAACTTGGAGCGGACCTGATCAAATATGTCCCTAAAAGCGGACCTCTAAAGCGAACCTATGAAGTGTTCGTATAAGCGGACCTAAATCCGAAGGTCATTTGATCCATTTTTAGTCCGTATTTTGGTCCGAAACTTTCCAGGGTTTGTCTATGATCAATTGCGCATAATCCGTGAAACTTTGAGCGAATTCCGACCGGTAAAACTTGATCTGATGATGAAAGAGGGTGTAGAAATCAGAATTTTTGAGCGAAAACGAACTAAACAGTAAGAACTCTTCCTCCTGAGCTCTGATACCACTTGTAGGAACGTTATACGACCTGACGAGTCGATCAGAAGAGTGCTCAGACTGAATCAGAGGCGGAATTCATTGATTCAGTCTTTGTTTAGCTTGATTTCACTATTTAATGTCTCTTTTATTGATCAGATAACAATGTACAAGTTCCGAAGACAATCTGGCAGGGCTTCGCCGTAACACACTCTAACTGCTCTACTAGATCCGCTTATATGACCCCTATATATAGGCCAGAGTGGTTCGCTTATATGGACATGTCCGAATAAGCGGACCTGACAAATAAGCGGACCTACATTGGGTGGTTCGTTTATATGGACATGTTCGTATAAGCGGACCTAACCAAATAGGTTCCCATATACGGACATGACACATAAGCGGACCTATCTAACTCATGTGTTTCTTGATTTTCGTTCACTATACAATCAGCCCTAGCCTAAGACTCGAACTAAGATGTAGTCGACAGACAACTGCACCAACAATTACCGAATCAATTAAGTGATCAAATTAGTTAAGTGAGGTAGTGTGCTAACAACGTGTGTTGAAAATATTCTGAATATGTTATTAACAAAGACAGTTTTCAGGATATAGCTCAGGATATCAAGCTATATCTATAATCAAACAATGAGCAAAAAAGGTAAAGGGTGACACGGGATATACGAGGAAAGCCCTTGATCAATCTAGATCACCGGCACAAAACCTCGGGAGCTGACAATCGCCGCTGCCTTGTTCTTCTTATTACTTCAAACTTCAGGATACAGTGCAGGATAAGATGCGGATCCACTAAGTGTTACAATGAGATTCGAGTACAAGTGTAAGTGTTGGTGAGTGATTGTAGCTAGTAGAAAGCAAAAGTGAGTGAAAAGAGTTGTGTGTTCCTATGATCCGTACATTCCTTTATATAGCAAAAGGAAATAACAAACTATCCTAAGAATGGGGGATGCCCCGAATATTCCCTTTAGAACGTTGGAGACCCCGTCTTTGCGGCTTCAACGTTCCCTTCTCAACCATCTAGTCCGAGTCTTCAGGAGAAGTAGTCCTCTTGACCGTTATAAGCATGCCCTGCTAATCTGCACGTGAATTAATTAGTTATTACCAACATACTGCATCAGGATGTTACCAATATCCTGATCCGGTATCCTGATCATAATAAAAAATAACACAGTCAGAATGTAAACCAGGATATATGAGTAGAAAACCACCCATAACATACATTAAAACTCGTTTTTCTTGAAAACAGTTTAAGTCATTCATCTATCTGAATTTGTGTTTCTCTATAAACACATTATATTACTTTAAAAATCATTTTTTCCGTGAAAATACATCTTTATGTAATTTAAAAGCATATTTTTACATGAGAACATATACTTTTCTTTTAACGACATGTTTTTCTCTGAAAACATTTTGTAAGATAGTAAAAATGGTGTTTAGTGAATACTCACTAAAATACATTTATTCGAAATCATGTTTTATACGAAAACATGTAATCTTTCTTTTTAAAGACGTGTTCTTCCCCCGAAAAAAGTATTTAAAACAGTAAAAAGAGGGGTTTCTGTGACACCCACCTTTGGGTGCTTTTTATATTATCACAATCCCTCAAATTGGTCTATACGTCCTAAATTAAGTAAGAACGATTTAAAAACCAATTTATGCTATATAATAAAAGAAACCATTTAGAGGACACTTGCCATCATATTAGGTCATATATAATATTATTAGTTTTAAATATGTATTTAAAAACACAATATTATTAATTTTTACCACAGTAAATTAATATAATAGTTTTAATAATTTATTTTTCTTTATTTTAAAATTAACCCTTTGATTCATCGATTGAATAATTTTAAATAGAGATAGAAAATAACATAAGAATGGAAGGTAGACATGCAATAAGCTGCACCGTAACTCCTTTTTTAATAGCAAATCCAATTCTATCGAAAACAAAACTTTGATTCCTAGACGTTGAAAATTGTTTTGCTCGACATTTTGCACTTTGTCCAGGGAACCCGACAACTTCAGGAGAAAGGGAACCAAAAGTATTAAAGGCAAGGGGAATGAAGAAATGTTGATCTTCAACACAACCTTTTTCATGCTTAGCAAATTTATTTGATTCTGCCTTCAACACAATCTTGCCAGCCGAAACAATTTTCCTTTAGCCTAACCCAACAAGGGGGACATTCTGTAACCCTCCTACTAAATATTATTTAGTTTAATATCTTATAGATAATCATTATTTAGTTTAATATCTTCTAATTAATTATAGATAATCTCCTACTAAATATTATTTTGTTTAATCTCTTCTACTTAACTATTAGTTTAAATTTAGTGTATACTTCTCATTTATAATATTATTTATTTGAGTTTCTATATCATATGACAGACACCTACTTTTTATTTGTAATATATACAAATTTGCTCTTATTCTTTTCGATGATGTAATTATCTCTAATAAACTTTAAACTTTTACCATAGTATATATAATGCTAGACATAAAATTGAAAAATATTTTGGATGACATCAATAACTTAAGAAATAATATAATTATATGTATAATATCCACTTTTACTAAAATAATACCAAACAAAATTACAAATATAAAATCATTGATTTTACTAATAATAACAAAGTCTTAATTTTCTTAAATAATTCAAAAAATATATAACTAAAAACATATGACATTATAATACAGCTAACCCATTTATTATCATACAACCTCCCAAATATTCAATGATATTTTTTCTATCTTATATTACTAAATAAATAAAAATTTCCACATTATAAATTTCTAACATTGTTATGTATAAAGTAGTTGTACTAAAGGCTTAGGGGAGTTTTCAAAATAATTTTGATATTATACTAATATATTGTTATGCTTAAAGGAGTTGTACTAGAGGCTTAGTAGAGTTTTCAAAATAAATTTGATATTATACTTTTAACTAAAAAGTATTTGGTTTTTTTTTTACTTTTAATCCAACAGTATTTATCTTTTGCAAATTTAACATCCCAACTTTTTTACTTTCAACTTTGGCATTCTACTTTTCATGTTTTGAAATTTTTTTGTTTATCTTTCGCTCGAAATTTTACGAGTTCACACGGCGCAACGTGCGTATATGATTCAATATTTTTACGTTTTCTTCTAAATTTTGCGACTTAACACGACGCAACGTGCATGTGTGGTTCACCGTTTTTACGTCGTCTATTTTTTTCCTGTTTGACAAGTTCGTTGCAATGCGTGGGTTCTAAATTGACTTAGTTATTACTTTCCATACTTTACGTTTCGGTCTAGTTAATATTAAATGTTATCCTACTTTAAATGTCGAGTAGAATATATTATTTATTTTTATTTTCATTATTAAAAAATTATTATATTGATTTTATTACATAATTTTTAAACAAACTGTATATAAACTTTCAATATTACTTTATATGTAAAATTAGATTTATTACGGGTTTTTTAAATATAATTTATATTTTATCACTGAAATGTTTGACCACTGTATCTTCTTCAATAATCATCTCCGCAATCATCATATCTATCGTGTACCGAGTTATATCCATTAGTTTTTTAAATATAATTTTCTTATTATTTGGTATATAAAATCATATTTATTCAATCCGTGTAATACACAAGTGTTTTTAAAGATATAACTTTTTTATTATTTTCTAAACAATATTACATTCATTCATCCCGTGTAATACACGTGGTTTTAAAGATATAACTTTTTTTTATTATTTGGTATATAAAATTACATTTATTCAACCCATACAATATCGTTCTTATAGATATAACTTTTTATTATTTAATATATAAAATTACATTTATTCAACCCGTGCAATGAAGGAGGTTTTTAAAGATATATTGTTTTATTATTTAGTATATAAAGTTAATTTATTCAACCCGTGTAATACACGGGGTTATAACCTAGTTATTCTATAAACAACTAAGTTTCTCCGATACTTAGAATTTTCACATAACTTTGAGATTTTCTCGAAAAGTCTTTGTTTTGATTATGTTGACAATTTATATATATATATATATATATATATATATATATATATATAGGGTAGGGTTCTAGAGTGAACACTAGGTTGAAAGTGAACTGTGTGAACTAATCTGGGCCATTGGATTACATCATCTAGAAATTCTTAAACAATGGCCAGATTGTAATTATAATGTTGTAACTCCCCTTTAAAATAAATGACAGAAGAGTATTTGTGTCTTTTGTAAATTGCATTTATTAAACAATATAATCAAAATCCTTAAAATCTCGCTAGTTTCTGTATATACAAGATACATAGTTGTTAGTGTATATACATGTGTACAGTCTCGCTAGTATCAGTTTATACAATATACACAGCTGTTAGTTTATACACATGTGTACAGTCTTGCTAACTATCAGTTTATACAAGATACACAACTGTTAGTTTATACACATGTGTACAGTCTTTTATACATCTGTGTATTATATTTAGAAATGGTTACATATGTGTATATTAACAACATATAGTATATTAGGCATGCACACGAGTAGATTCATATAAAAATTATGAAACTAATGAAAATGAAACATATCACATGTATGCAAAAATAAATAACTTCATCACATATTAAAAAAACAAAAAAAATTAATGCCCAAAAATAATTACAATTTCAATCTCAGAGAAATTTTTTAATGTTCATTGAAAATTATAAACAGTTAAAAACAATGTATTATGATATCTATATATACGGATAATAAAAGAAAAACAATATTCAAGTTAAAATTAAAACAAAATCTATGGATAAAGAAATAATGGAGAAATAATTAAAAATGAGAGAGAGAGTTAAGAGATGAGAAAATTAAGAGATTTTAATTAAACATACTTGGGTAATATCAATCTTACCCTTTTAATCTAAAAAATGATCAAGGGCCAATATTAGTTCACTCTCAAAAAGTTGTTTACTCTTGATCCTAATCATATATATATATATATATATATATATATATATATATATATATATATATATATATATATGGAGAGGATCATGAGAAAACTACATCTAAATGAGAAAACTAACTAAAAAAGCCTAAAAAAAAGCTAAAAAACATACCAAAACTTTTGTTTTACAATTTTTTATAAAAAAAATCGCTAATTTTTATTTATGGAAAAAAAAATTAAAAAAAATTGTTTTACTACACATGTGCATTATATGTGTACCACACATGTGCAGTATATCCATAATAGTGCACATGTGTAATGCAACAAAAAAATTATTTTATTTTATTTTTTTTTTGAAAATTTTTTTCCATGCATAAAAACTAACGATTTTTTTATAAAAATTAAAAAAAAATTGGTATGTTTTTAGGCTTTTTTAGTTAGTTTTTTGGTTTTCTCATTTAAACTAGTTTTCTCATGATCCATCCCATATATATATATATATATATGGGAAGGTTCAAATGAAAACCACTAGTTATTGTGAAAACTCAAGAACTAATTAAAAAAGCCAAAAAAACATACAAATTTTTTTTTTTTTTTTGTATACCAATTTTCGCCATTTTTTATGTAAAAAAAAATTTTCAAAAAAAAATTTTGAAGTGCACATGTGTATGTGTACTACACATGTGTATTATTACACATGTGTACTACAAAAAAAAAATTATAAAAAAAAACATGCCATTTTTATAAAAAAAATTGAAAAAAAAAATTAGTGTGTTTTTTAGGCTTTTTTTAGTTAGTTTTTGAGTTTTCACGTTAAAAGTGGTTTTCATTTGAAACTTCCCCTATATATATATATATATATATATATATAGGGAGGAGCTCATGCGAGAACCACCCTTATTGCGAGAACTACGAGAACCAATGTGAACACAACCTAAAATAGCTAAAAAAACCTAACCCCCACACCCCCCCCCCCTCCCCCACCCCCCCCCCCCCCCACCCCCACAAGCTAAAATGCTAAAAACTAAACCCCCAAAAAACCTAAAAAATCTAAAAAAAATCTAAAAAAATCAAAAAAAAAATCTAAATTTTTTTTTTAATATTTTTATGCTCAAATCGCTACTTTTAGTGGCCAAAAAAAAATTTTTTTAATTTTATTTTTGCCTTCGAAAAGTAGCGATTTTTATATAAAAAATATTAAAAAAAAATTGTGTGATTTTTAGCTATTTTTAGGCATTTTTGGTTGTGTTCACATTGGTTCTCGCGGTTCTCGCAATAAGAGGTGGTTCTCGCATGATCTTCTCCCTATATATATTTATATATATTTCATACGTATATATACATATTAAGATTTTCGTGTTTTGAACGATTTTATAGGTGACCTTTTATTATGTCTACTTATTCACAATATATATCTACGAGTTGCGCTTCGTAATATACATATATATATATATATGTGTGTGTGTGTGTGTGTGTGTGTGTGGGTGTGTGTGTGTGTGTGAGGTTCATTGGGGAACACTAAAAAAGTGGGGAACTGACTCAAACGAACTCCGATTGGACTCATTCCAGCGGCGTTGGAACCGGCTTGTCGAACCCTAACTAGGATCTCTTAACCCTAAACCCTAAATCATAACCCCTAAACCCTAAATATATTAGGGTTTGGCTTTAGGGTTTAGCTTTAGGGTTTGGGGTTTAGGGTTTAGCTTTAGGGTTTAGCTTTAGGTTTAGCCTTTAAGGTTTAGCTTTTAGGGTTTATAGTTTAGATTTTACGGTTTAGCTTAGGTTTTAGCCTTATTTTTTAGCTTTAGGGTTTAGAGTTTAGGAGTTAGGATTTAGGGTTTAGAGATCCTAGTTAGGGTTCAACGAGCCGGTTCCAACGCCGCTGGAATGAGTCCAATCGGAGTTCGTTTGAGTCGGTTCCCCGCTGTTCCCCACTTTTTTAGTGTTCCCCAATGAACCTCCCCCGAGATATATATATATATATACATATTAAGATTTTTGTGTTTTGAACGATTTATAGGTGACCTTTTATTATGTCTACTTATTCACAATATATATCTACGAGTTGCGCTTCATAACATATATGCATAACTATGGACATATTCGGTGTATATATATATATATATATATCGTAATTCACGTATTACGTATTTCACACATATATAACATACTTAAACACTTAATATATATCAATTAACTCATAAAGTTACTTCAAGCATATTTCTCATGTTTATCACAAACTCATAGAAGCTTCTATTCCCAACACGGGGGCGTGCCCAGCTCAACACGAACCGTGGTCAACGCTAAGATTCGCAAAATCTTGCAAATCTTGATAGTACAGATTCTCTTCTGCACACGGGGCCGTGCCCAGTGAACACGGGGGCGTGTGGAGCCTAATAAAGACAATTGCAATTAATGAAGAAAGAGAAAGACGATGTACACGGGGTCGTGCCCAGTGGACACGGGGCCGTATCCGAGCTTCTGCACAGGCTATAAATCAGGGTGCTTAGCTCACTTCAAAAGCATCCCTTGGCAAACCACCTCTCTACCACTTCACCCACACTCCACCACCATCACAATACCCACATCCACCACCATCATCCATCATCCATCTAGAGTGTGTATAGTAGTCTCGGGATCCAAGATTGATAGTAAAAGCTCTTGACAATCAAAGGCCATGTTTGCCTAAGTCTCTTACATCACTTGGTGAAGACAAGCATTTAGTGTAATACTTTTGATTTTTAATCTTTTCGCACTTTTTATTTGGTTTTGTATTAATGACTTTAATAACTAGTGTCTTATGTTGAAGGTGAAACTTCCTTATCATTTGCCCGTGGTGTCTTGGCGTTATTTTATTGTCTATATAAAATAAAAGATTTACACCATTCATATCTCTACGGTCTATATAGAGATATGTTGGCTACCTGGTCGGGGGTTAAGGGAATGGTTTGGTAAGGTTCTTGTCTTGTTCAGTGTATAGATCCTGCAAGGACCTGGGTCAAGCTTACTAGGACCTCCTTCAATACCCACTGGTATTGGATGGCGGGGGTGCGAATGGCTTGATCCCCTCATATGTAAACTACTATTAATACATTAACCCGGCTACTTGGGATTGTATCCCTGCTGACTCAAACACTTAGCCGAGGGTAACGTCACCTTCAAAAGAGGGCCTACCACATTACGCATTAATAACTTAATTAATTATCTTTCAATATTCCGACCCTTTAGGATTGTATCCTTGCTGACTCAAACTACTGGGTTGAGGGTAACATCACCTTCAAAAGAGGGGCCTGCTACTATAACTAAGATAATCTCTTAAAAAAGTGCAAAAGTGCGGAAATCATCAAAGGTTACACTAAAGGCGAGTCGTATCCAAGTGATTCATCTTGTCTATCTGTTTTATTTTATTTTTATTTTCAGCATTTTTAGGTTTTAATTTTCATTTTTTTTAAAAACCTTTTCTAAATTTTTGATTTGATTAGACGTTGAGGAAAAACCGGTACTAAAAGCTCTTGTGTCCTTGGACGACCTCGGTATCTTACCAACGCTGTACTACGCTCACGATGGGTGCACTTGCCCATATGTGTGTTTAGTGTTAGTAAAATATTGTGTTTTATAAATTTAAAACTTGACTAAAGTGTTAAAAAGGGCTTACAATATACATAAAAATATATCACACCTAACGCACATCAAGTTTTTGGCGCCGTTGCCGGGGACACAATGATTTTAAGAAAGCTTAAAATCGACGGCCTAATCAGTTTTTCAAAACCTTTTTAAATCGCGCGCACATTTTCTGCATTTTAGTTAGTTTTTGCATTTAGAGTAGACTGAACACGGGGCCGTGCTGCATATTTTTTTAAAAAACTCCCAGATACAGAGTCTGAACACGGGGTCGTGTTCGCTGAACACGCCCTCGTGCTGCACAAAACCAGTCACTTTTATTAAAACGCCCAGATACAGAACCTGAACACGGGGCCGTGTCCAGCTTCTGTTTCCGTTTTTATTTTTGTTTTCTGGTCCCGAGACTCTGTTGTGTTCTGCTGAGTGATTCTTATGGATCAATACTCAGGAGATTACAACTACCACTGTGAGGAGGATGATTATAGGGAAGACTATTGCACCATTTGTGGTAACCCTCATTCGGTACAATATTGTGACCTCTTTGGACCATCCACTTCATACAACTACTATGAGGAGCCCAGGTACGAGCCATCAACTTCATACACACCCTATGAAGAACCAAGGTATGAACCTTCTCCCTCATACTCATAATTTGATGAACCAAGCTATGAGCCTTTATACTCATACTTTGAGGAGCCAAGATATGAGCCTTCACCTTCATATGCTTACTGTGAGGAACCATGGCGTGAACAACCCACCTCATATGAGTATTATGAAGAATCAAGTTACGACCCTTATCCATCATATACTTACAATGAGGAACAATGGTGTGAACCATCTACCTCATATGAGTACTATAAGGAACCAAGGATCGAACTTCCGAATTCAAGATTTGATGATATTTATTCAACTCACTTTGACGAACCACCCACTATCTCACCCGTAGCCGAAAATATAATAGAACACCTTAAAACTATCGAGCGCTGTATAAAAGAAGCCCGCAAAGGAAGAGGAATCCCGTGCAAGGGAAAAGCCGATACATGAGTTAAACAACGAAAAAGGTGAGTCCGACAACGTTAAAATTCAAGAAGAGTCTAATTTTAAAGAAATTAATCTCTTGTCACCTTCTTTCGAAAATCATTGTTTAGTACCCACTCATGCTAAGTTTTTAAAAGAGTTAAACACTAACACTAAAATCGACGAAACAGTAAGCATTAAGTTAACAAATGATCAAACTACGCTAATAAAAGAAGACTCATTTGAAATTAACATTACACCGGTTCCATGTTTCTTTCAAAATTCCTTTATTAGTAATATTATAATTGATAAAGATCTTTATGTTAATATAATGCCAAACTACATTTTCGAAAAATTAAGTATTGGAGATTTTTCTCCACTTCAAATACCCATTTTTCAATCTAATCGGAAAACAATAAAATCAATAGGGATAGTTGAAGATGTGTTAGTCCAAACCAATCAAATGGTAATCCCAACCGACTTCGTCATCCTTGATGACGCTCCGTTAGTGTTGGAACGACCTTTTGTAAAAACTCATGAAGCTTTGAAAAATCGGAAGAGAAACAATCTACCCATTCAATTAGGGGCATTCAAAAGAAGTGTTGATCTTGAGCGATCAATGAAATATCCATTCAGCAATAATGACCCCCTAATTGAAGATGAAGATGAACCACCCGATACAAGAGAAGAAATTGACCACTTTGTTGAAGAAGAGGTCGCCATAGAACAAACCTTCTTGGTTCTTAATCAAAATGAGCAACCAAATAAGGAGTCTCCTAAAGACCCACCTCTTGAGCTCAAAGAACTTCCAAAGGGTTTGGAATATGCTTTTCTCGACAAAGATGGTAAATTACCTGTAATTATTTCATCAAAATTAACTAGTGTAGAAAAAGAAAATTTAATCACACTTTTGAAAAAACACAAAAATGCGATCGCTTGGAAGCTTGTAGATATTAAAGGAATAAGTCCTTCCATGTGCACGCATAAAATTTTAATGAATGATGACTATAAATCGGTAATACAACCACAACATAAAGTAAATCCAAACGTCCAAGAAGTGGTTAAAAATGAAGTCATCAAATTACTTGACGCCGGACTCATTTACCCAATCTCCGATAGTCCTTGGGTAAGTCCCGTCCAAGTGGTTCCTAAGAAAGGAGGTATGACGGTAGTAACTAACGAGAAAAATGAATTAATACCAACAAGAACCGTCACAGGATGGAGAGTATGTATAGATTATCGTCGATTAAATGAGGCAACAAGGAAAGATCACTTTCCTTTACCTTTTATTGATCAAATGTTAGAAAGATTATCCGGTCACAAATTTTATTGTTTCTTAGATGGTTTTTCAGGTTACTTTGAAATACCGATAGCACCTGAAGACCAAGAAAAGACAACATTCACATGTCCCTACGGAACTTTTGCTTATCGACGCATGCCTTTTGGTCTATGTAATGCCCCGCAACCTTTCAACGTTGCATGGTGGCCATCTTCCATGATATGATAGAAATGACAATGGAAGTATTCACGGACGACTTTTCTATCTTTGGAGATTCATACGACCAATGCCTCGATAACCTTGAATGAATGCCATCTCGATGTGAGGAAACTAACCTCGCCCTTAACTGTGAAAATGCCATTTCATGGTAACGGAGGGAATAGTACTCGGTCACAAAATCTCAAGCGAATGAATGGAGGTTGATCGACCAAAAATAGACACTATTTCTCGACTACCACCCCCATCCTCCGTTAGAGCTATCAGAAGTTTCCTTGGGCATGCTGGATTTTATAGACGATTTATCAAAGACTTTTCAAAAATCTCAAGACCTCTAACAAAATTACTTGAAAAAGATGCCCCTTTCATCTTTGACAAGGATTGCAACCAAGCATTTCTCACGCTAAAAGAAATGTTAGTCAATGCGCCTATCATGATAGGGCCTGATTGGAAATTACGTTTCGAAATCATGTGTGACGCAAGTGACTTTGCAGTTGGAGCCATCTTAGGACAACGAAAAGATAAGAATTTTCACCCAATTTATTACTCTAGTAAAACACTTAATGATGCACAAGA
This sequence comes from Helianthus tuberosus, assembly GCA_030545235.1. Classification (NCBI taxonomy): domain Eukaryota; kingdom Viridiplantae; phylum Streptophyta; class Magnoliopsida; order Asterales; family Asteraceae; genus Helianthus; species Helianthus tuberosus. The sequence goes on along the minus strand of CM060408.1, from coordinate 134,612,753 downwards.
AAATTACACAACAACAGAAAAAGAATTACTAGCTGTAGTATTTGCTTTTGATAAATTTCGTTCTTATCTTGTTCTTTCTAAAATGATAGTTTATACAGACCATGCAGCCATTCGATATCTCTTTAAGAAACAGGATGCTAAACCGCGTTTAATTAGATGGATTCTACTCCTCCAAGAATTTGACATTGAAATAAAAGACAAAAGAGGAGTAGAAAACACCGCTGCAGATCATCATTCCCGCTTGGAAGAACTAGCTTTGGAGGCAACTAGAGACGAGCTAATCAATGAAAAATTCGCAACGGAGTCCCTAGAAATGGTGGAATACCGAGAAGAGCCATGGTATGCCGACTATGCTAACTACTTAGCTAGTGGTATAGTCGCAAAAGGATGGCTACATCATCAAAGAAAAAAAAATTCTTTGCCGATGTAAAGCATTATTTTTGGGAAGATCCATATCTTTTCAAAATGTGTGCCGACCAACTTATCCGTCGATGCATACATGGTAATGAAGCGAGAAGAATTCTCCGCCATAGTCATGAAGGTCCATACGGAGGACATCATGGTGCCGCTAGTACCGCACGAAAGGTGTTTGATTCAGGATTTTATTGGCCAACCATTTACAAAGATGCCCAAAATCTTGTCAAGACATGTGACGCTTGCCAGAGATCAGGTAATATTTCTTCCAAAAACAAAATGCCACAAAATGACATTCTTGTTTGTGAAATTTTTTACGTGTGGGGACTCGACTTTATGGGACCCTTCCCACCATCAAAAGGAAACAAATATATACTTGTGGCAGTGGATTACTTGTCTAAATGGGCCGAGGCCGAAGCGCTACCAACAAACGATGGAAGAGTTGTGGTAAGATTCTTGAAACAATTATTCTCTCATTTCGAAACTCCAAAAGCATTAATAAATGATAGAGGTACCCATTTTTATAACCATCAACTCGAAAAAAAATTAACAAGGTATGGGGTCTATCACATGGTCTCAATAGCATATCACCCTCAAACAAATGGACAAGCCAAAGTGACTAATCGAGGTTTAAAAAGAATACTTGAAAAAACTGTAGGATTAAATAAAAAGGAATGTGCTGATAAATTAGACGATGCTTTATGGGCTTTTCGAACTGCATATAAAACAACGACAGGTACAACCCCATATAAGCTTTTCTATGGAAAAAGTTATCATTTACTGGTAGAAATAGCACACAAAGCCTACTGGGCAATTAAAAACATAAACTTAGACTTAGAAATGGCCGGTAAAAATCGATTTTGTCAATTAAATGAACTAGACGAATTAAGAAATCACGCATACTCTAACTCCGAAATTTATAAGGAAAGAATGAAAAATTTGCATGATAAACACATTAAACCTAATGAATTTCGGGTAGGAGATCAAGTTCTATTGTTTAATTCACGACTTCGATTATTTCCTGGTAAGTTAAAGTCTAGGTGGACGGAACCTTTTTCCATCACCCACATTTTTCCACACGGTGCAATTGAGATTAAATCTCGGAATGGAATCCCATTCAAAGTCAACGGCCAACGGCTAAAGCTTTATCAAGGATTTATTGAGGATGAAGAGGAGGAAATCTCGCTACAAGCGGCCGAAGAATAAAACAAAGGTTTGAGCATCAACATCATATCTTGTAAGTTGCGAACATCGGGAAAGGATCTAAATCGGTAAGATTTCTAAAACCAAGTTTCGGGAAACAGGGCATTCATACGTGCACTAAAAAAATATTTTTATTTCGCCTGCCCACGGGGCCGTGTCCAGCGGACACGGGGCCGTGTTCGCGAAACTGTCGGGATAAAAACCCATTTTTCTTTCATTTCTTCATTCCAACACGCTCCGTTTCTCCAAGAACTCTCTGGTTCCACGGGAAATTCCTACAGATTTTCACATTCCTCCGACTTCTAACAACGTCAAGGTATGATTCTATCATCTTAATTAGTTAGTTTAATCACTTGCATGTAGTTTAACATCAAAATTTTGGGGAAAATCTAGGGTTCTTCAACTTGAACCGAATCAAACTCCAAATTTTTGCTTAGATCTGTTAGTATTAGTATAGATGCATGTTATAGGAAGTAAATCAGCTTGAATTGTTTGTAGATTTGCCCGATTTCTCACAAAAACCTCAAACCCTTGTTTTTTAAACCGAAAAAGATGAAAGTGATAGGGTAAACAGTTTGTTTTGAGAAAACGGCACTTCGGGTTTCAATTTCGGAGAAAACCGGCCCTACTGGACCAAAAAATTTCAAGTTTTCGAAACCGAGACGAAAAATCACATTTTTGGGAAACAGACGCCTGAGCACGGGGTCGTGCTCAACGGACACGGGGTCGTGCTCAACGGACACGGGGGCGTGTTCAGTGGACACGGGGCCGTGTTCAGCTGGCTGTTTTCAGTTTTCTTCGAAAAATATACTGTTTCGTGCTAATTGTTTGGTGTTTTCTTTCAGATGGCCAAGAAGTTTACTAGGTTCAACCAGAATGAGTAGGCTGCTCAAGCACGGTTTGAGATTCTCAAAACAAGGCCCGAAGAAAACCCCCCGACAAGTTTGCTTGGACACTCTAGCAGCAGTAGGCCAACTCGACCGCTTCAACAACCTTGTTACTGGTCCATTAAGAGAACCTCTTTGCACTCGGCTCCACTCCGTGCACGAGTATAACATGGAATTTTATAGCACGTTTGCCTTCAAGGCAAAAGCGAAGCCGTTTGATAATGAGGGGGTGGAATTACGTTGTGCAGGGGTTATGTACTCACTTTCAATTGCACAATTTGGGGCAATCGTCGGGTTGTATGCTGAAGAGGATGCGGGAGATGAGGAGAACACGGGTGGTCTCCGTGAACTCCCACCGGACCAACGCCAAGCAGCATGGGCTCAGATTGGGGAGGGACACTATAACCCAAGCCAGACCAAAAGGACACAGTTGTGGGACCCTCTTTACCGCTACATTCATAGGGTCCTCATCTACTCCCTCTGCCAAAGACATGACAGTGCTGGTGTTGTCGGGCTACGTGATCTAATTGTCCTCCGCTGCATTCACAACCATGTACACCTTGATGTTCCACACTTACTCATTCGCAACATGCACTTGAACCAACTCGCCAATTCCCCGACCCCAATCCTCTATGGAGGGTGGATCTACCGCCTCTTCAATCATTTCATACAAGGGATGCCAAGGTCTTTCCATAGAGGCCCATGGTCGGGAAAAGTGGACCTCGTCATATGTCGCTCCATGAATTTAATCAATGAAGCAAATGACGGGACGGTCAGATTTCAGACGGTTCAAGGGCATGTGTGGAACTCTCAAGAAGCTCTCGTCCTTCATGCTTCACCAATCCATCCACCACCACAGTACCAGTATCAGCCCCATGGTGATCCGGGCCAATCCTCCTCTCAAGGAGGTAGTTTTCCTAATTTTCAAAGTTTACATGATTTGTTGCAGGAAAACCTAATGTGCACCCGAAACACCTACAATATGGCAAGCAACACGTACGCCTGAGTCGAAATTATAGAAAGAAACATCTCCGAAATTCAAGATGACATTGGCAATATCCGGGAGTACATAGCTGACCAAGGAGGGGATGACGAGGACGAGGATATGGATTGAGCGGGAGGCGTTGGTGGTAGCATTACATGGTTGAAGGACGTAACAGGTTAACCCCTTATCTCTCACAAACAATTTCATGGCCTCTGTGCCATTGTTAAACAATTTACTTTTCTGTTAACACTTTTAATTTCCTGCATTTTTCTTTGTAGTTTGTGTTGTGGATGGTTGAACTTATGGTAAGGTAGGATGTTTATTATTTTGTTTGGTGTGGTATTTTTAAGTAAAACAGGTACCTACGAGGCTTGGAAACACTAAGTATTAGTGCTACATAAGCCCAGAAACCAGAACCGAAAGCCAAAACCTGTTTTTGTAGACTGCAGATTGTCAACACGGGGCCGTGCCCAGCCAACACGCCCCCGTGCCCACCACCCTGTTGCTGCTGTTTGTTTAAAAACCTGCCCAACACGGGGTCGTGTCCACCAGACACGCCCCCCGTGCCCACCTTCTGTAAGTTTTCATTACTGGCAGTCTGACCACGGGGCCGTGCTCACCCAGCACGGGGCCATGTCCAGCTGCCCAGTAGCACCAATACCTTGTTTTTAACACCTGTTTACACATTCAATCAACCTAAAAACTTATTTTTTGGACACATTGAGGACAATGTGTAATTTAAGTGTGGGGGGGGGGGGGAAGCTAAAACCTTGAATTGTGTAAGTCCTAATAACAAGCCTTACACAAAACTCTATTGGAACCGCTAATCACCCCAATTTTTTTCGAAAACTTTTCATTTTTTTACTTGTCTTGGTTTAATTTGGGAGTAACAAGTTCTAAAAAGGTTATATTTTTACAAATTTACAACCAATAGCGTCGTGATAAAAAGAACCAACATAAGAAAATTATAAAACGGCATGACAAATCTAGTTAAAATTTGATTATATATACTTGATCACATTATAAACTCATTCCCACAAAAAGTGAGTTTTGAGCCTTTATTGAGCATACAAATATACATCTTTAAACTAAATGCTCATTTTTCGTTTCTTGTGTGAATAGCCTCCTGGTTTCTTACGACTCTAGAACTTACCATGACGATACATTCCCGGTCCTTACCAACTTAAACCCAAGTAAGTAAATGATGGAGGCATTAGCACTAACCCTTTTTCTTTTCAACACCTTTATTTTTCATTTTTTTTCACCTACCCAAAATTCCCTTAGTTAACCCCTTTGAGCCTAAACCTTTTCGTTTCTAAACCCACAAAACAAACACCCTTGACCCACCATAACCCTTTATTTTAGTAAAAAGCTCGGTCTTCATGTGACATCCCTTATCAAAAAAATATATATATATATAGCAAAAAACAAACAAGTTCCTCAAAGAAACTTTGTTTGAAAATGCTTTGTTTGAATAAAAAGTCACAAAAACAAAAAGTTTTACGACGACCGACGCTTTTTACGCTTCTCGCCCTTTTTACTAACCACTAACCCAAAACCACCTACCTTTAACCCAAGCCTAACCCTTCCCCAAGTCCTCTTGATATTTACAAAGGTTTATAGTTAAAAAGGAGGAGGATTGATTGCTTGGCAAGCATATGGTAGAAGTAAGTTCCATGCCGGTTTCGAGTGTTTCACAAAAACACATCTTCGGCCGAGTGTTGAGTGATCTCCCGTGAGGTATGTGAACTTGTATATAAATGGAATTTTAAAGAGGCATGTTATGCCCAAATAAGTAATTTCTCTTATGAAACGTTCTAAATAAATCATAACGAATAGGATTGTAAATAGTATAAAAATAAAACCCAATAAAGATCTTGGATTCCCGACACTCAAGACAAGCCCAAAACGTCTCTTCTACCCATTCCATTTGGGAGTGTAAGCCACATTATAAAGAGTTTTGCTTGAGGACAAGCAAAGATTCAAGTGTGGGGGTATTTGATGTGTGTAAAATGCAACATATAATTTACATTAAATGAGGCATAAAACTAACCCTTTTTTAGTACTAATGTTGGAAAAAGTGTGCTTTTGTCTTCCTTTTGTATTTTCATGACTAAATGAGCGTAAATGAAGAAAAGCAACAAATATGCAGCAAAATCCAACATAAATACAAGAAAGGGAATAAACGTGGCATGCCCGACCCCTCGACAGCATCTTTCCAAGCAAAAACAAGCAAACAGAGGGCTGACCAAGGCCTCGTGCCCAGCGGACATGGGGGGGTGGCCAGACACTTGCAGAAAAGACAAACTCATAGAAGCTTCTATTCCCTACACGGGGGCGTGCCCAGCTCAACACGGACCGTGGTCAACGCTAAGATTCGCAAAATCTTGCAAATCTTGATAGTACAGATTCTCTTCTGCACACGGGGTCGTGCCCAGTGAACACGGGGGCGTCTGGAGCCTAATAAAGACAATTGCAATTAATGAAGAAAGAGAAAGAGGATGGACACGGGGCCGTGCCCAGTGGACACAGGGCCGTGTCCGAGCTTCTGCAAAGGCTATAAATAGGGGTGCTTGGCTCACTTCAAAAGCATCCCTTGGCAAACCACCTCTCTACCACTTCACCCATACTCCACCACCATCACAACACCCACATCCACCATCATCATCCATCATCCATCTAGAGTGTGTGTAGTAGTCTCGGGATTCAAGATTGATAGTAAGAGTTCTTGACAATCAAAGGCCATGTTTGCCTAAGTCTCTTACATCACTTAGTGAAGACAAGCATTTAGTGTAATACTTTTGATTTTTAATCTTTTCGCACTTTTTATTTAGTTTTGTATTAATGACTTTAATAACTAGTTTCTTATGTTGAAGGTGAAACTTCCTTATCATTTGCCCGTGGTGTCTTGGCATTATTTTACTGTCTATATAAAATAAAAGACTTACACCATTCATGTATCTACGGTCTATATAGAGATATGTTGGCTACCTGGCCGGGGGTTAAGTGAATGGTTTGGTAAGGTTCTTGCCTTGTTCAGTGTATAGATCCTGCAAGGACCTGGGTCAAGCTTACTAGGACCTCCTTCAATACCCACTGGTATTGGATGGCGGGGGTGCGAATGGCTTGATCCCCTCATATGTAAACTACTATTAATACATTAACCCGGCTACTTGGGATTGTATCCCTGCTGACTCAAACCACTTAGCCGAGGGTAACGTCGCCTTCAAAAGAGGGACCTACCACATTACGCATTAATAACTTAATTAATTATCTTTCAATATTCCGACCCTTTAGGATTGTATCCTTCCTGACTCAAACTACTGGGTTGAGGGTAACGTCACCTTCAAAAGAGGGGCCTGCTACTATAACTAAGACAATCTCTTAAAAAGTGCAAAAGTGCGGAAATCATCAAAAGTTACACTAAAGGCGAGTCAGATCCAAGTGATTCATCTTGTCTATCTGTTTTATTTTATTTTTATTTTCAGCATTTTTAGTTTTTAATTTTCCTTTTTTTTTTTAAAAATACCTTTTCTAAATTTTTGATTTGATTAGACGTTGAGAATAAACTGGTACTAAAAGCTCTTGTGTCCTTGGACGACCTCGGTATCTTACCAACGCTATACTACGCTCATGATGGATGCACTTGCCCATATGTGTGTTTAGTGTTAGTAAAATATCGTGTTTTATAAATTTAAAACTTGACTAAAGTGTTAAAAAGGGCTTAAAATATACATAAAAATATATCACACCTAACGCACATCAACGTTCAATTCAGCTAAACCACTGAATTTTTCTGGGTCTCAAGGAGCTACTGCGCTCCTACAATGGTTCGAGAGTCTAGAAAGCACATTCTGACATGTTCAGTGTCCAAATGAGCGAAAGGTTGAATTCACATCTAGTGTTTTTGAGAAACGAGCATTAACATGGTGGAATGGTCTGATGAGAGACAGGGGTGCCGATGTGGCGTTCGCTCAAACCTGGGAAGAGCTTCTAGCTCTAATGATGAAGGAATTTTGTCCTCGTCATGAACTCAGGGAACTGGAAAGGGAATTCGACGATCTTAAACAAGATAGCGGTGAGCATCGAGCCTACACGGACCGATATGAGGAACTAAGTCTGTTATGTCCACCCATGGTTACGCCTTTGGATAAGGCAATTGAAAAGTACATTGATGGCCTCCCTGACTCAGTTCAGGACATTGTTACTGGTAGAAACCCTACCACAGTTAGACAGGCCATTAAGCTATCCGCTACCCTGACTGAATCTCAGATCAGGAAGGGTAAACTTTTCCGAAAAGGCGACAAGAAACCATCATATGAGACAAAACCAAAGGATAAGCAAACTGAGTCCTCCAAGAAGTCAAAGAAGCGTAAGGCTTCCCAGAACCTTGTCGTGGTTGCTCAAAACAATCAAGTTGCCCCTAACCAACCAGCTCAACCCCCTGCTAAAAATCCATACAATGGAACTGCACCTCTGTGCAACCGATGTAACCTTCATCATCGTGTTAATGTACATTGCCGCAAATGCCTAAATTGTGGACTTGTTGGTCATACAGCTAGGGTTTGCCGAGCTGCGACCACACAAAATCAAGTTGATAACAACCCTGCTCAAGCTCGTTTTCCCCCTGGTTCTTGCTACAATTGTGGCGAGATGGGCCATTTCAGAAACAATTTCCCAAGGCTTAATAATGAAATCCAGCTTGTGGATGAGCATTTGGCTAACTGGAAGACGATGCTGCTTTGAAACAACTGAACTTTATGTTTTATTTCTTTTGTTATCCAAGACTATGAAACAATTATTTTGGTTTATAAATAAATCCTTATTCACATTACGATGTACGAAAACAAATGTGGTTACATGTATGAATAACGTACCCCTACGATACCGACACCAAGGAACCGTGTTCCTTGAAAGACAAACTACTCTCGTAGTTCTTCCATTTTGAGATCGCTCGCGATCTCCACAAAAATCTTATGTACTCGTTTCTTCTACGAAACAAAGTACAAGGTACAAATTACAACTCTGGACAAATACCCAAAGTACCACTTTAAATCCTTGATTGGATAACTAAGGGTACTTCCGTAAGTCCTTAATTGGTCTTACACAATATGTCTATGTACATATCATTTCTTCCTGGTTTCACGACATTTTACACAACATATGATTTCAAAAAGATTATACATGTTATCAAAAACCTCATACATGATTTCAAAATCATCTCACATAGTTTTAAAACATTTTGTAAATATATCTATCAAATACATCTAGTATATGATTTCAAAAACATTACATAAGGTTTTCAAAAACATATCTTTAAAGATTCCATGCATAGCTTTCAAAAACATTCTACTCGTATCAGCATACGTAGTACACAACTTTCAAGGACTTTTTGCTTCGTATGTTAACTTAGCATGCCTAGCACATTGATTTCAAGGGTCCTTTTGCTTCATATGTTGACCTAGCATATCTAGCACATTGATATCATAAACACTATACTTTGTATGTTGCCTTAGCATACCTAGTACAAGGTTTCGAAACGATTTCTCACTACACAAATTCCAAAATCCTTATAGGATCTTCCTATCTTCATAGTTAGATCCTTGTGGATGTTTAAAGCGCAAAATCAAAGTCCATAATTGGATTCTTTATGTGCTTTCATACTTATGTTATGATTCAATGAGGACAAAACCGAATCCTTATAAGATCTTCCTATCTTCATAGTTAGATTCTTGAGGATGTTTGAAGTACTAATTGAAGCCCATTGATTGGATTCCTGGTATACTTTAAATGCATGTGTACAAATCGACGACAAATTGATAACAAGTTGTTGACCAAGTTGACAATTGTGTGATTATGTGATTAGGTGTTTATGTATTTATGTGTTTATGTGTTGACCTCATTAAAGAGACCCTATGGTGATCTAGTCAAAGTTATCATAAGATTATTTGTTTGATTCTATCCCCTACACATTATAAAATAAAATGTGCGGACTGTGCAAGAAATTACGTAATTATGGATGCATACATAATTATGGAATTCAGTGCACAGAAACCATAGAAAATTTTGTCATGTGTTAACTTAAACAAGAAACAAAGGTTGTCTATATTCATTTCCGTTTCTGATGAAGTATCCACTGAGGAAAAATGAACTAGCTACTCATTTTTCGCTTCTGAAAGAAATATCCATTGGGAAATGAATAATCCATTCGAGAACCGTGTTCATTTTCGTTTCTAATGAAGTATCCACTGAGGAAAATAAACTATCCCTTCATTTTCGCTTCTGAAGAAATATCCACAGAGGAAAATGAACAAATTCATTTTCGTTTCTGATGAAGTATTCACTGAGGAAAATAAACTATCCATTCATTTTTCGCTTCTAAAGAAATATCCACTGAGGAAAATGAATTATCCATTCATTTTCGCTGTGACACCTGTGTCACTTCAACCATCAAACAAATGCCAAACCAATGAAATATTGTATTTCATACTTGGGATTTGCAAAAATATGTGTATCGTTTGCACATATCAACTCTTGTTCGATTTTTTAGCTTTAAATCGCTTTCTGGATGGTTATACGCGCTCTGATGCGTAAATATAACCAGTTTAATCCAATGAACACTCTGGAATAGTGAAATAGACTAAACATACCTTAAATAACCTTTACATAACTTAGAAATAAGTTTTGAAGGCTTTGGTATGGCAAAAACAAGTTAATTCGCTTACAGGGACTAAACTTGACAAACTGCGAAAGTATGCCAATTTGAACTGTAACAAACATTCTGGAACATGACCATAAGTTAAACACACCTTAAATATCCTTTATATAGCTTAGGAATAGGCTTTGAGGGGTTCGGTGTGCTAAAATAAACTTTTGGGTCATTCAGGGACTAAAAGCGTCAAAAAGTGCACAAGTTTGCATTTTCGCGCATAACTTACGTTCTGAATACATCCGGACATCCAAAAATTTATGTAAGCACTAAAATATTTTATTTTAGTGTTTGGCATAAGAAAAATCCATTCGTCACGCAATTTGGATCGTTTTTCGCTCTTATGCGCATTCCGTCGTAATTAACTGAAACAACGCAACCGTATGGCTAAACGAACCGACATCCGAGATATTTTTGAGCACATTTTAAGTTCCCTATACTTTAACTTCATTTTAGAGCCTTGAAATGAGGTTAACGGGCCTTAAACGTGTCGAAAATGAGCTTATTACACAACAGGGACCAAATCTGCCAATCTGCCAAACTAGGTCCTTGCGCACCGCAACAATGAGAGTGTTATGGTGCGCAAGCAGTCTGCAGACAGCAGAAACTCAGAAACATTGAATCAGGTCCATTCCTCTTGTTGCACATGGTTTTGAGGCAATACAATGGGCTCAAATGGTTTTAGAAAACCAGGGTTTGTAGGTGTATGGCCAAGATCAAAGCACAGTTAACGAGGAACGATCTTAACGGCTCTACGAATCCTATAAATACCCAATGCCTTCATTAGCCAAAACCCACAAGAATCTTGATTTGAGAAGCTCTAAGTTGAAACCTTTGTTTCATACCTGAGCTACTTGGATCGAGGTTAGCATTCGGGGACCCTTCGTAAGTATTCCTTCGTTCTTTTATTGCTTTTCGAGTCTGAAAGTCAAACTTTGTTTGACTTTCTGCGTTGACCAGTTTATGGTCAATGCGAAGTTCGTTTGAACTTCGCAACGTGATTGTAATCACGATGGTTATAGTCCCTTGTGACTATGCCTACTGATTACCACGTTGTCTAGGGTCGTAAGGGTAAGCGATCTAATAAATCGCTTATACCTTCAAACCCTTGGTCGATCATTAGGATCCGACCAAATACATTAGGTGACCATAGTATATAGGGAATAACCTTCCGAGGTTATACCCTATGGTCACATCGTTTGAGTAGTTGTATGATAGGTAGCTTATATGCCTTAGGTAAATTACCAGAATACCCTTTTCATGTATAATTGGTAATTAAGCATATGTAACCTAAACTTTTGTCACATAACTGATTATGTAACATGTTTAGTCATATAACACTTGTCATAGGGCTAGTTAGACGTCTCGACTGCGCTTTTGCGCGCACGACGCGTTAACGTAGCATAAGCTACCTTAATGGGTCGCGATGGGTCGAAAGCAGCTTAGATTAGGTTTCATTTAGTATGTAGGCTTTGTTAAACCATATGATACGAGTCTCCATACTCGTTTGGTTTACGAACCCTCATTCTATCTAAATCCTCCGACTTAGGTCCGGTTTATTAACATAGTTACCTATATTAGGTGCCGTTTGATTCCGTGATCTCTAGCATTGCTTGGTGGTTATCTTAGGACTTCTGAGCAATCTCAAGTGAGTACATAGTTCCCCTCTTTTACCGTTTTCAAACTGTTTTGGGGTGAAGCATGTGTACCTATCTGTTATTTTCATGATTTCAAAGTATAATTGATTATACATGTTATTACTTATCATTTGACAAACTAAATGACTATCTATGGTTTAAACACTGATTTCTCAAAGAACATAAAATAAAATGTTGAATTGTACTTATTTTATGTTCACCAGACCGATTGTTAGTATGATATAGCGCTATGGGATTAGACACCCCATTCCTGTTGTCATGGAATGTCTGAAACCAATTTGTTTCTCCATCCAAATAGGGATTGCCTTTGTGGTATCCCTATAGTCTCAAAGGTGTATTTTGATGCACTAGGTCTAAATGAATTCTTAAATCACACTTTTAAAGTATATTTTGATATACTCCCAAAAGTATAATTTGATATACTCTCATGTGTGGTATTGTACAAAACCAACATATATTTTGTTAATCATCCAAAGCATATTTTGATATGTTATTTACAAAACCAAAACATAATTTAATATGTTATTTATCACATCCAAAGCATATTTTGATATGTTATTTACAAAACCAAAACATAGTTTAATATGTTATTTATCACATCTAAAGCATATTTTGATATGTTATTTATGAAACCAAAACATAGTTTAATATGTTACTTACAAATCCAAAGTATACTTTTAGTATGCTACTATAAGGTTATTCGTTTAATCCTTACATATATTTATACATATCATATTGGTTACACATTACATGATTTACATTGGACACATAAACATTATTAACATTGGTTATACATTACATGACTTACATCTTGACATAAACATTTTGACATATTATTCAATACGTTTGGTAATTGGTTTAAACATAGACATCTTACATTGTTGGTTTGGTTCGAGTAAGTGACTTAAGTAAGGAGGCGTGTGTAATATGATACAAGCATGGTGGATACGCCGCTGGTACTTCCTATATATAAGTGTTTGTATGGTATTACATATCGTAGCGTTATTTGAATCATTTCAATTTGAGACATATAACATTTTATACAAATAACATACTTTTCACAAGACATTGTTTTACAAAACAACTTCTCTTATACAAACTCATTCTATTTGGTTATTCATTTAACCATACACTATTCTTTTACTTATACGTATCATCTGATCTTATTGCTTTTCAAATGATTTACAAAACAAAGCAAACTACAAGGTTCATGACTAAACATTTTCTTAAACATAAGTCATGAATCTTATTTTCACAAAACCTATGTATCTCACAGGCATTTTTGTGCTGACGTACCTATTTTTACACATGTTTCAGGTACTGCTTTGCAATGATTGTTGATACATGCTACATTTAGGATGGACTCGTGCCTTAGCAACTTTAAAACTTGGAAGATCATAGTTGTACTTATTTGATTGTATTAAAACAATGAGTTCATTTATTCAATAAACAGAATTTATTTATGCCATGGTTATGAAACAATAATTCTGTTACAACACTCCCCGATGTTTCCGCCACGTCTGGTTGTTCTACGTGGTCGGGGTGTGACAGAAAAGTTGGTATCAGAGCCAATGGTTATAGGGAATTAGGTTATTAGTAATACTTTGACCTAGTCTATAACCTTCTTAGGACCCTAACGCGAGTTTACTTGCGTTTAGTCATAAAACAATACCGTCACCTATCCTTAGGCGACGACCCCTACAAGAACATAAATTTCAAAACCGCTTTGAAAACTAATCATCTGTTCTAGGTTGATTGATTACTAGGTTTTGAACCCTCTATTGTAAGGTTTTGAACCCTTTAAGTTTTCAAAATCTCGTCAAGGTTTTGGGTTTTAAATAATGTGAACACGTGCAAACTGGAAGGGTGAATGCCTGTATTCTGGGTTTTCTGTCTAGGCAAGCACTTCGTATATATCTCATCAGATGCGAGACCAGTTGTGCTTACCTGGGAATTCTTGGAATGAGTGTTCACTTATAGGCGAGCATGTCTTCGCGATACATTATTTGTGACCTATTTACTTTGATTAATCACCAAGGTCGTTTATTGCTTCGTAGTAACAAACAAATGACCACTATCCTTGCTTTCATCAGATTTGTTTAATCTCATTCTTTTCGTCTAATTCTCTCACTCGTTTCCTTTCATGTTTCCTCTTTTAGAATGCCTCCTCGACGCGACAATCAGATGGCAAATGCCGAACTGGCGGAAATCATCGCGCAGCAAATGGCTGCTGCCTTCCCAAATCTTTATGCTCAAATGATGCAAGCCATCAACAACAACAATGCTCCATGCAATTTCAAAAATTTTAACTCGGCTAAACCGCTCAAGTTTAGTGGTTCTGAGGGAGCCACTGGGCTTCTTCAATGGTTCGAGAGCATTGAGAATACTTTCCGTCACGTTCAGTGTCCTGAAAATCGCAAGGTCGAGTTTTCTTCGAGTGTGTTTCAGAAGAAGGCTCTTACATGGTGGAACGGGGTGATGAGAGACCGTGGTGCTGAGGTTGCTTTAGCCCAAACTTGGGCTGAACTTAGGGCTCTTATGATGAAGTATTTTTGCCCTCGTCATGAACTGCGAGCTTTGGAGAGGGAGTTTTATGATTTGAAGCAAGACAGTGGCGAGCATCGAGCTTATACTGACCGTTATGAAGAATTGAGCCTTTTGTGCCCTGCTATGGTTACTCCTGTGGATAAAGCGATCGAGAAATATACTGATGGTCTTCCTGACCTAGTTCAGGATATTGTTACTGGCAGTAACCCTACTACTGTCAGACAAGCTATTGAACTGTCTGCCACCCTAACTGAATCCCACATCAGGAAGCGTAAGCTGTTTCGGAAGGGCGACTCAAGACCATCTGACAAGACTGCTCAAGTTGAACCAAAGGAAGAACATACTGAGGTATCCAAGAAGAAGAAGCGCAAAGCCTCTCAAAATTTCGCTGTAACTGCGCAAGACAAACAGGTTGCACCAAACCAGCCAGCACAACCTCGCAAAAGGCAAAACTATGTTGGTACCGCACCTTTGTGCAACAAGTGCAACCGTCATCATCTGGAGCAAGAGCAGTGTCACAAATGTACCCACTGTGGGCGGTTGGGACATTTGATCAATGTTTGTCGTTATGCAAATCAAGCTGCTGCAAACCCTGCTGTTGTTCAAGCACGATTCCCTCCAGGGTCATGTTATAACTGTGGTGACCTTACCCACTATAGGAACAATTGCCCAAGACTTGTTAACGCACCTCCAGTGCGAGGACGGGCATTTAACATCAATGAGGGAAACATGAACAATGATGCAGCAGTGAACAATTAGTGTTTTGTATTTCCTTAGTTGTTATCTTTTGACACTTCAAGACAATTCGGTTGTTACATAAATAAAGATTTGTTGTTTTTATTTCTGCAAAATTTATGCGTTTGTGTGAATGCTTGATGCAACCTTGTGATGTCAACCCAAAGATAAACTACTCGTGTAGTTCTGTCATTTTATGATCACTTGTGATCTCCCCAAGAACCTTAAACACTCGTTTCTTTTAAGAAACAAAGCCAAACTCTTACTGAAAATCCTTCTATCTTTATAGATAGATCCTTGAAAAATCATTAAAGTGCCAAATGAAATCCATGGATTGGATTCCTAGTGTGCTTTAAATGTCCATACCTAAAGATAACAAATTAAAGAATCAAGTTAACAAAAATTGTGCTTATGTGTTTTTCTTACATGTTTTGTGGTTGTATGTGATCCATCCAAATCCTCGTAGGATCTTCCATATCTTATATGAGGGATTCATAGTAGGATATCCAAAGTTACTATCTTAAATCCTTAATGGACTTCTACGTTGTAGTCAAGTCCCTTGGGTTTTAAAGTACTATTCAAAAACTGGACCTCTTGAATGGTCTGGTTAAACAGATTGATTTTGAAAATCTGATTAAAAATATCATGTGATGATATAATTACAAAGATCCCTTAAGTGGTCTATTTAAGGAGATCGTACGACGGTTTAGTTAAGAAGATCATGTGTTGATCTAGTTAAAAAGATCGTCCGTTGATCTAGTTGAAAAGATCCTTTGGTGGTCTTGTCAGGTCGCTTCATGTTTATTCAATTAATTTTTTTTCTCTACGCATTATGAAATGAACTGTGCGGACTGTGCAAGGGATTACGTAATTATGGAGGCCTACATAATTATGGAATTCAGTGCACAGAAGCCACAAGAAGTTTTGTCATGTGTTAAGACCTATAGTGACGAGAATAATGATATGGGAGAAGTCCTGGACCTTGACCAATGTCATTTATTCTCACACTCCCCAATTCTGATTTCAAGCACACACAAGTTTCCTATGATAAGTCTTCATAAGAAACATTCTTCTATCCATAGTTCAACATTCCATGTTTTACTACTACAAGGAATTCACTTTGAGGGTTAACAAATTCGCTAAGAGTCCTTACATGGCCCAGAGTTTTACTTAAGGGTTTAATGGATCTATTAGAAGGCGAAACCGTCACAGCTGACTTCACAAGTTTCCTCTAGAATTAAATTTCGGGACGAAATTTCCTAAAAGTAGGGGAGACTGTGACACCTGTGTCACTTCAACCATCAAAAAAATGCCAAACCAATGAAATATTGTATTTCATACTTGGGATTTGCAAAAATATGTGTATCGTTTGCACACATCAACTCTTGTTCGATTTTTAAGCTTTAAATCGCTTTCTGGAGGGTTATACGCGCTCTGATGCGTAAATATAACCAGTTTAATCCAACGAACACTCTGGAATAGTGAAATAGGCTAAACATACCTTAAATAACCTTTACATAACTTAGAAATAAGTTTTGAAGGCTTTGGTATGGCAAAAACAAGTTAATTCGCTTACAGGGACTAAACTTGACAAACTGCGAAAGTATGCCAATTTGAACTGTAACAAACATTCCAGAACATGACCATAAGTTAAACACACCTTAAATATCCTTTATATAGCTTAGGAATAGGCTTTGAGGGGTTCGGTGTGCTAAAATAAACTTTTGGGTCATTCAGGGACTAAAAGCGTCAAAAAGTGCACAAGTTTGCATTTTCGCGCATAACTTACGTTCTGAATACATCCGGACATCCAAAAATTTATGTAAGCACTAAAATATTTTATTTTAGTGTTTGGCATAAGAAAAATCCATTCGTCACGCAATTTGGATCGTATTTCGCTCTTATGCGCATTCCGTCGTAATTAACCGAACAACGCAACCGTACGGCTAAACGAACCGACATCCGAGATATTTTTGAGCACATTTTAAGTTCTCTATACTTTAACTTCATTTTAGAGCCTTGAAATGAGGTTAACGGGCCTTAAACGTGTCGGAAATGAGCTTATTACACAACAGGGACCAAATCTGCCAATCTGCCAAACTAGGTCCTTGCGCACCGCAACAATGAGAGTGTTACGGTGCGCAAGCAGTCTGCAGATAGCAGAAACTCAGAAACATTGAATCAGGTCCATTCCTCTTGTTGCACATGGTTTTGAGGCAATACAATGGGCTCAAATGGTTTTAGAAAACCAGGGTTTGTAGGTGTATGGCCAAGATCAAAGCACGGTTAACGAGAAACGATCTTAATGGCTCTACGAATCCTATAAATACCCCATGCCTTCATTAGCCAAAACCCACAAGAATATTGATTTGAGAAGCTCTAAGTTGAAACCTTTGTTTCATACCTGAGCTACTTGGATCGAGGTTAGCATTCGGGGACCCTTCGTAAGTATTCCTTCGTTCTTTTATTACTTTTCGAGTCTGAAAGTTAAACTTTGTTTGACTTTCTGCGTTGACCAGTTTATGGTCAATGCGAAGTTCGTTTGAACTTCGCAACGTGATTGTAATCACGATGGTTATATTCCCTCGTGACTATGCCTACTGATTACCACGTTGTCTAGGGTCGTAAGGGTAAGCGATCTAATAAATCGCTTATACCTTCAAACCCTTGGTCGATCATTAGGATCCGACCAAATACATTAGGTAACCATAGTATATAGGGAATAACCTTCCGAGGTTATACCCTATGGTCACATCGTTTGAGTAGTTGTATGATAGGTAGCTTATATGCCTTAGGTAAATTACCAGAATACCCTTTTCATGTATAATTGGTAATTAAGCATATGTAACCTAAACTTTTGTCACATAACTGATTATGTAACATGTTTAGGCATATAACACTTGTCATAGGGCTAGTTAGACGTCTCGACTGCGCTTTTGCGCGCACGACGCGTTAAAGTATCATAAGCTACCTTAATGGGTCGCGATGGGTCGAAAGCAGCTTAGATTAGGTTTCATTTAGTATGTAGGCTTTGTTAAACCATATGATACGAGTCTCCATACTCGTTTGGTTTACGAACCCTCATTCTATCTAAATCCTCCGACTTAGGTAAGGTTTATTAACATAGTTACCTATATTAGGTGCCGTTTGATTCCGTGATCTCTAGCATTGCTTGGTGGTTATCTTAGGACTTCTGAGCAATCTCAAGTGAGTACATAGTTCCCCTCTTTTACCGTTTTCAAATTGTTTTGGGGTGAAGCATGTGTACCTATCTGTTATTTTCATGATTTCAAAGTATAATTGATTATACATGTTATTACTTATCATTTGACAAACTAAATGACTATCTATGGTTTAAACACTGATTTCTCAAAGAACATAAAATAAAATGTTGAATTGTACTTATTTTATGTTCACCAGACCGATTGTTAGTATGATATAGCGCTATAGGATTAGACACCCCATTCCTGTTGTCATGGAATGTCTGAAACCAATTTGTTTCTCCATCCAAATAGGGATTGCCTTTGTGGTATCCCTATAGTCTCAAAGGTGTATTTTGATGCACTAGGTCTAAATGAATTCTTAAATCACACTTTTAAAGTATATTTTGATATACTCCCAAAAGTATAATTTGATATACTCTCATGTGTGGTATTGTACAAAACCAACATATATTTTGTTAATCATCCAAAGCATATTTTGATATGTTATTTACAAAACCAAAACATAATTTAATATGTTATTTATCACATCCAAAGCATATTTTGATATGTTATTTACAAAACCAAAACATAGTTTAATATGTTATTTATCACATCTAAAGCATATTTTGATATGTTATTTATGAAACCAAAACATAGTTTAATATGTTACTTACAAATCCAAAGTATACTTTTAGTATGCTACTATAAGGTTATTCGTTTAATCCTTACATATATTTATACATATCATATTGGTTACACATTACATGATTTACATTGGACACATAAACATTATTAACATTGGTTATACATTACATGACTTACATCTTGACATAAACATTTTGACATATTATTCAATACGTTTGGTAATTGGTTTAAACATAGACATCTTACATTGTTGGTTTGGTTCGAGTAAGTGACTTAAGTAAGGAGGCGTGTGTAATATGATACAAGCATGGTGGATACGCCGCTGGTACTTCCTATATATAAGTGTTTGTATGGTATTACATATCGTAGCGTTATTTGAATCATTTCAATTTGAGACATATAACATTTTATACAAATAACATACTTTTCACAAGACATTGTTTTACAAAACAACTTCTCTTATACAAACTCATTCTATTTGGTTATTCATTTAACCATACACTATTCTTTTACTTATACGTATCATCTGATCTTATTGCTTTTCAAATGATTTACAAAACAAAGCAAACTACAAGGTTCATGACTAAACATTTTCTTAAACATAAGTCATGAATCTTATTTTCACAAAACCTATGTATCTCACAGGCATTTTTGTGCTGACGTACCTATTTTTACACATGTTTCAGTACTGCTTTGCAATGATTGTTGATACATGCTACATTTAGGATGGACTCGTGCCTTAGCAACTTTAAAACTTGGAAGATCATAGTTGTACTTATTTGATTGTATTAAAACAATGAGTTCATTTATTCAATAAAACAGAATTTATTTATGCCATGGTTATGAAACAATAATTCTGTTACAACACTCCCCGACGTTTCCGCCACGTCTGGTTGTTCTGCGTGGTCGGGGTGTGACATTCGCTTCTAAGAAAATACCCATTGGGGAATGAATGATCCGGTATTGGTTCTTCATTTCCGCTTCTGACGAAGTATGCACTGAGGAAAACGAATTATCCATTCATTTTTGCTTCCGAAGAAATATCCATCGGGGAAATGAATATTCTTTACAACAATCCCTCATTTCCGCTTCTGACGAAGTACCTACTGAGGAAAATGAATTATCCATTCATTTTTGCTTCCGAAGAAATATCCATCGGGGAAATGAATAACTTATTCAACAATCCTTCATTTCTACTTCTGACGAAGTATCCATTGAGGAAAATGAATTATCCATTCATTTTTGCTTCTAAAGAAATAACCATTTAGAAATAAACAGCTTATACATTCCTTCATTTCCGTTTATGATAAAAGTATCCATTGGAGAAAATGAATTATCCATTCATTTTCGCTTTTGAAGAAATATCCATTGGAAATGAATAACCTATTCACCTTTTCATTTCCACTTCTGACGAAGAATCCATTGAGGAAAAATGAATTATCCATTCATTTTCGCTTCTGCAGAATATCCACTGGGGGAAATGAAATACAAATCATTACAAGATCTTTCTGTTTTAATAGTTAGATTCTTAAAGGATACTCACAGAACTATTGGTTAATTTGGTTTTATCATTGATCAAATCCCTCATTCCCACTTCCTGCTTTAATCGAGGAAGTATCCATTAGGGGATGAGCATCATAGGTATAACAGCCTGTTCCCGCTTCCTGCATTATCTAAGGAAGCATCCACTAGGGAATAATAAAGTTAGCCTTAGGTGGAGATCCTTGATGGATTAGTCTATACAAATAGATAACACCCTAGATTCCATGCAAGACAATTGTTTAACATAACTATACAGACAGACTCCTACGAATAAATTTCGGGACGAAATTTCCTAAAGTAGGGGAGACTGTGACATCTATGCCTCTACGACCATCATACAAATACGAATCCAATGAAATCTTGTGTTTCATTCTCGGGATTTGTAAAATTATATGTGACATTTACACATATCAATTCTTGTTCGATTTCAAGCTTTTAATCGCTTTCTTGAAACTGTTACGTAAACGTAATCAGTTTAACGCGACAAACACTCCGAAATAGTGAAACAAGCTTAACATACCTTAAATAACCTTTACATAACTTAGAAATAAGTTTTGAAGGGTTTGGTGTGTCAAAAACAAGTTTATTCGATCACATGGACTATTTGCGACAAACTGCAAAAGTATGCCGATTCACGTAGAAACGGACACTCCGGAACAATATCATAAGCTAAACATACCCTAAATACCCCTAACATAGCTTAGAAATAAGTTTTGAGGGGTTCGGTATGCGAAAATACGTTTATTTGATCACAGGGACTAAAAGCGTCAAAACTGCGAAAGTATGCAATTCGTGCATATCTTGCGTTCTGACCATATCCGGACATCCAAAAATTTTTGTAATCAGGAAAATATTGTATTTTAGTGATAGGAATGCAAAAATACCATTCGTCGCGTAATTTGGGTCGTTTTCGCGTTTGTTACGATTCCCTCGTAATTAACCAAAAAACGCAACCGTACAGCCAAACGAACCAACATCCGTGACATTTTTTAGCATAGTTCAAGTTAAATATACTTTAACTTCATCATGGAGCTTGAAAACGGGCTTGATGGGTGTTAGAAGTGCCGAAATGCGACAAACCAAGCAGAGGGACTAAAACTGCCATTTCTCAAAAGTGCTATTCTGCTGAAGCCATACGGACCATATGGCAAGTACTCTTACGGTTCGTAAGGACCCTCCAGCACATCAGAATCCAGATTCTACAAATCAGCTGCTAGTCTTGGTTTTAAATCTCAGTTTTTTGAATCTTGTGGGCTGGTTTATGTAATCAACAAGGCATAATCTCCTGGCCTAACAAGTGTATGGTGTAGATCATTCCTTGATCACCACACAAAACACTTGGTAATCATCCAATGGTGCTTGAAACTCTATATAAAGCCATGTTCATCTTCATTTCAACTTGCTCAATTCTTTTCTTTCTTAACATCCGCTCTACTTGGAGGCTACCACTTATTAGAGGCTTCCTAATTTAGCATTCTTAGTCATTTTTCCAAGCTTAGGACTCTTGTAAGCGTTCTTTCATGCTTGTTTATTTATTTCAAGCAAGAAAGTCAAACAGTGTTTGACTTTCAGCTTTGACCATGATTTGGTCAAGACAAAGTTCGTTTGAACTTTGCAACGTGAGCGTAATCACGATGGTTATAATCCCTTGCGACTATACCTACTGATTACCACGTTGACTTGTCGAAGTGACGAGTCAAAGTTTCAGTCAAAATGCACGATTATGTGCATTTTGTGACGAAACTATTCTCGGGTATCAAAACACTTTGTTTTGATATCAAATCAGTTTTCTAACTTAGTTAAACATGTTTTAATATGTTTAACTCATCACTTTTAGTTTAGCGCTTATTTAGGGTCGTAAGTCAAGTAGTCTCGACAACCGCTTAGACTTTCGAACCCGACCCGTTTAGTCGATCATTAGGATCCGACCAAACATATTTTGTGACCATAGTTGTATAGGGAATAACCTTCCAAGGTTATACCTTATGGTCACTTAGTTTAATTAGTTGTATGATAGGTAGTTTATATGCCTAAGGAAAAATGACCAAAATGCCCTTTTTACGCATAATTTAAATTTAAGCATATGTAACTTAATTTTTGACACTTAAACTGATTATGCAACAATATTAAACATGTTAGGGCATATAATACTTATCATAGGACTAGTTAGGCTATTCGAATGCGCTTTTGCGTAAATGACACGTTAAAGTAGCATAAACTACCTTAACGGGTCATAAGGGTCATAAGCACTTAGGATAGGTTCCAAATCAAAATGTAGGCTTGTTTAAACCATATCATATAAGTTCCAACACTCACTTGGTTTACGAGACCTCATTCTACGCGATCTCACGATTTAGGTTCCGATTATTAACATAAGCGATCTGATACTAGGTGCCACTTAATTTCCTTGATTTCCGAGCTTCGTTAGTTCACTTAATCAAGGATACCTTACAATCTCAAGTGAGTACATAGATCCCCTCTGTTACTACTTTCAATTGTTTTGGGGTTTTGCATATGTGCTAAATGATTTCGAGTTTTCAAAACAATAACTATGGTTTATATTAAACACAACAATTTCAATAATATGGACGAACTTGTTGGGGCATTGGTCGAAAGACAATCAAATGACATTCATTAACTATGATCAAGCCGACCAGTAGTATGTTATGGTACCATAGGATCTGACAAATCCCGTTATCGGACTATCGCCATGGTTATGGGTTAATGTGGGTAACGACAGAACCTGATGAATGTTAACTAACCCTTTGGTGCTTTGTTAATACGATTGAACGATGGACGAGTCACACAGGTTTGAATGTGTTCAACGAGACGACCAAAAGTTAGTTTTCACAATTAAAACACGAACGATTTGAACGATTGAATGATGGTTGTAACAGAAATCGCGGCGGAATCGTCGAAATCGTCAGGGAGTGTTGTAACAGAATCGCGGCGGAATTGTCGGGGAGTGTTGTAACAGAATCATTGTTTCATAACACATGGAAATTGAAATTTTGTTTTAATGAATAAGAGAAGTTACAATGTCTTAAAAACAAAGAAACATAACATAATTAACTAGTCTTGCATCTTTTATTGTCACTAAGGCCCAAGTCTGCCTAAGTATATCTTGATCAATCCTATGCATCATCTCCTGAAAACACATGTGAAAATAGGTACGTCAGCATAAAAATGCCTGTGAGATACATAGGTTTTATTGATTTAGGATTCATGACTTGTAAGTTTAAAAGAAAATGTTTAACAAAAATTAGTCATGAACCTTGTAAAATGTTTTCTTTTATAAATCATATAAACAGTATTAAGAAATCAGATGATATAAAAGAAAGATGCATAGATAAATAAATGACCAAGTAAAAAAAGGAGTTTGTATAAAATATGTTGTTTGTAAAACAATGTTTCATGAAGATGTGATACAAGTGTAAAATGTATTATGTCTAACTTGAAATGGTTTAAGTAATGCTACGATATGTAATATCATAAAAGCACTTATATATAGGAAGTACCAGCGGCGTATCCACCATGCTTTTATCATATTACACACGCCTCGTTTCTTAAATCACTTACCAAAACAAACCACCAAAAATGTCTTGTTTAAACCAATTGTCAAATGTTTATGTAAAAACCATGTCTATTGTCAAATGTAAATCATGTAATGTGTAAACAAATGTCATGTATGGCAAGTAAAAAGTGACTACTTAAACCATATGTAAAATGCACAAAACAATGCAATTGAATAAATCAAAAGTTATTTTTGTAAAACAAATGCATGCCTTACTGATACAAACATCTATGCGGTATTGTTTTAATGCATACACTCAAGCCTTGCGACTGTGGCGACAAACCCTTAAACGGAGTTAAGGTTTATCTAAACAATGTATATCGAATTTGGTCATTCCTTCCATCCAAACAAACCTAGGATATCAGGAATGGGAGTTGTCAATTCCTATGGTACCACTACCTACTAACGAACGGCGTGATCAATGTTAATGAATGTATTTTTGTCCCATTTAAACAAACCAAATGTCATACCAAAATGTAAGCATGTTTTATGAAAATAATGTACTAAGTATGCAACAAATGAACATACATAGCATGAAATGTAATGTAAAGCAATGTACTAAATATGCACTTAATGGACATACATAGCATGAAATGTAATGTAAAATAATGTACTAAGTATGCACTAAATGGACATACATAGCATGAAATGTAATGTAAAATAATGTACTAAGTATGCACTAAATGGACATACATAGCATGAAATGTAATGTAAAACAATGTACTAAGTATGCACTAAATGGACATACATAGCATGAAATGTAATGTAAAACAATGTACTAAGTATGCACTAAATGGACATACCTAGCAAAAACACGGATAAAATCATGTACTATATGTGTACTAATGAACATAGCAAGTATGATATAAAAACATGAAAAGCACGAAAGTAACAAGTAGGCACATGTGTTTCACCCCAAAATGTTTGAAAAACATTAAAAGATGGGTCTATGTACTCACTTGAGATTGCTCAATAGTCTTTGAATAACAACCAAGCAATGCTAGAAGATCACGGAATCAATCGGCACCTAATATAGGTAACTACGTTAATAAACCGGACCTAAATCAGAAGATCGGATAGTGTAGGATCGTTGTGCGACCTGCATGAGTCGTTCAGAAGAGCTTATATCTGAATCTAAGGCGGAATTCAGAGAAACGGACTTGTATACAGCCTGATTCAATTATAATGTCTCTATTATTGATTTAACACTGATTTACAACCTGGAGACAATTCGGCAGCACTTCCTTACCGAATCAGAAAAGTTACAAATGAAGACCAAGACTTAGGTATTTATAGGCTTGTAATTTCGTACGAAATAGTCAAGGGTAATTTCGTACGAAATTACCTACTGGTAATTTCATGCGAAATAGCCTTTAGCTATTTCGTGCGAAATTAGCTTTCCACACTTAAATCCTAAATTTCTCGTACAATGAGCCCTGATCTATCATTCTAAATACAGTACTTGATGCAAGACAAAGTCAACAGACATAGTGTACTAACAGATAGGATGAGGTTTCGTAAACTAAATGAGTATTGGAACTCATGTGATATGGTTTAACAAAGCCTACATACTAAATCAAAACCTATCCTAAGTGCTTACGACCCAATATGACTCGTTTAGGTAGCTTACGCTACTTTAACGCGTCGTTCGCGTAAAACGTGTTCGAACCGCCTAACTAGTCCTATGACAAGTATATGCCTTAACATGTATAATAATGTTGCCTAATCAGTTTAGATGTCAAAATTTAGGTTACATATGCTTAAAATGAATTTATGCGCAAAAAGGGCATTTTGGTAAATTTCCTAAGGCATATAAACTACCTATCATATAACTAACTAAACGTAGTGACCATAAGGTATAACCTCGGAAGGTTATTCCCTATAAAACTATGGTCACAAAATATGTTTGGTCGGATCCTAATGATCGACCAAACGGGTCGGGTTCGAAAGTCTAAGCGGTTGTTTAGACCGCTTATCTTACGTCCCTATATAAGCACTAAACTAAAAGTGACGAGTTAAACATGTTAAAACATGTTTAACGAAGTTTGAAAACAGGTTTGGTATCAAAACAAAGGGTCTTGATACCCAAAAATAGTTTGGTTGCAAAATACGCAAAAATGCGCATTTTGACCGAAACTATGACTCGTCACTATGCCTAAATAACGTGGTAATCAGTAGGTATAGTCACAAAGGACTATAACCATCGTGATTACGATCACGTTGCGAAGTTCAAACGAACTTCGTGTTGACCATAAACTGGTCAATGCAGAAAGTCAAACACTGTTTGACTTTCACGCTAAAAAAACGCATAAAAGAATGAATGAATACTTACAAGAGGTCCAAGAATGGAGGTTTGATCTAAAAATTCTCAGGTATGGAGTGTAGGAACTCCAACTTAGAGAATGAAATCAGATCAAGTATGGGTTGCAAATGAAAGGCTTGGGGTTTATATAGATTTCAGGTAACCGTTAGGATCGTTCATCGAAAAACAAGCTTTGATCTTGGCCTTACACTTGCACCCACTGATTTGTAATACCATGTGCACCCCTAAATGAGCCCATAGAATGTTCAAAACCATTTGCAAACATGGGGAACAGCTGGAACAAGCTGGAAATTGATTTTTGCAGGTCAAGGGGGTTTACGCGGGCCGCGTAAGAATCAAGGGGGGTCTTACGCGCCCCTCCTGAGCTGGGGATCAGCAAACAAGTTTCAAAAGTTGCAGTTTTGGTCCCTGCACTTGTATAAGGCCATTTTCGACACGTTTAAGGCCTGTTAACCCCATTTCAAGGATTTAAAATGAAGTTAAAGTATAGGGAACTTAAATTATGCTAAAAAATATCCCGGATGTCGGTTCGTTTGGTCGTACGGTTGCGTTGTTCGGTTAATTACGACGAAACACGAACGGACGCGAAAAACGATCCAAATCACGCGACGAATGGAATTTTATCATGCCAATCACTAAAATAAAATATTTTAATGATTACATAAATTTTTGGATGTCCGGATGTATTCAGAACGTAAGTTATGCGCGAAAATGCAAACTTATGCCCTTTTTGACGCTTTTAGTCCCTGAATGACCAAAAAAGTTTATTTTAGCACACCGAACCCCTCAAAGCCTATTTCTAAGCTATGTAAAGGATATTTAGGGTGTGTTTAACTTATGATCATGTTCCGGAATGTCTGTTACAGTACAATTCGGCATACTTTCGCAGTTTGTCAAAATTAGTCCTTGTAAGCGAATAAACTTGATTTCGACACACCAAACCTTCCAAAACTTATTTCTAAGTTATGTAAAGGTTATTTAAGGTATGTTAAGCCCTTGTCACTGTTTTGGAGTGTTTGTTGCGTTAAACTGATTACGTTTACGCATCAGTTCGCGTATAACTTCCCAAAAAGAGATTTAGAGCTCGAAATCGAACATGAATTGATATGTGCAAATGATACACATATTTATACAACTCCCAAGTATGAAATACAATATTTCATTGATTTGGTGTTTGTTTGATGGCCGTGGAGGTACAGATGTCACATAATGTGATAAAAGCATGGTAGATACGTTGCTAGTACTTCTTATATATAAATGCCTTTATCATATTACATACCGTGGAGTTATTTAGATTTACTTGGATGATTGATTTCAAGCGATGTCACGCAACGATGTTACTAAATGATATAAACCATGCAAGTTTTCTACAAGGACGATTTACTATTGGCTTACGAAAACAAAGGTTTTAGTCAAGATTCATGGCAACAAGGTTTTCTCAAACATATAACCAACTTGTTTAGGTTGGTTAATCATATTACAATACCAAACTCTTTTCATTACAAGGTTTTCAAACATCGACTCTAGTAGTCATACGAGGTATTGTAATATACATACAAGCCATGAATCTGACACACTCACAAAACCTATGTGCTCGCCGACATTTTTATGCTGACTTATTTTCACATATGTTTCAAGTACTGTTATTTGATGATGATTATGCATGCTCACGAATGAATGGACGAGGCCTTGGTGACTTAAAACAAGACAGACAATTTGTTGAACTAGTTTGTTTTACTTTAAGACAATGTTAAACACTTAATAATTCAATAAAACATAACTTCAATATCCATGTGTTCTGAAACAATGATTATGTTACAACAATCCCCGACATTTCTGCCGCGGTTTTGTTGTTTTAACGCGGTCGGGGTGTGACAACTGACTGTGTTGTCTGTATATTGTAGTATACGCGCAGTATGCACTTAAACTCGAAAAATAGCGTTTTTAAGTGTTTTAATTAATTTTTCTTCACGGATATGATTAAAATAGAATTTTAATCATAACAGAATATTTTTAGGATTTTAACATTATCTGGGCGGTCACCGCCATTCGTTTCGCATTTTGTTCGTTACGTGATAAGCGTTTATCTTATTATTGCCAACATAATTTTTAACAATGTTTGGATTTACCAACACATTAAATATCACATAATTACACCATATTTAATAAAATATTGTCTTTATTTATTCATAACACGTGTCACACTAGTACGGTATGGACTCAAAATAGTCGGGTGCCACAGCACAGACTTTAGCTTTTTCAGCAGCCTCTAATTCAACTTTGTTGGCTTGTATCTCTGCCACCATTATCCTTTTCTCCAAGCCATTGACCTCCTTATCTAGTTGGGCAATCTTTTTATCATTGGCAGCAGCTATTGAACGCAGATCAGCTAGCTTCTCCTCCGCATCTGCAAGATTCTTCTCTTGGAGAGCATTGATACGGACAAACCCCTGCAGGTTACAAGAACAAGAATTCAGGATCAATGATCCTTAGCAGCAAAAGAAAATAATTATGAGGATCAAGGATCCTTACCTCAGTGATGAAATCGTGGAATTGGCATTCAAGCTGGAAGGTATCTTCAGTGGTTCCGACAGCTTCTTCCTCTTAGAACCAGCTCTGGCACGGATAGACATAGCCTTGGGCTCTGGTTGGCTTTGGCCTTTGGCCAGCTCCTTCTTGAGTGAACGAGGAGAAGTCAGGTTGTCTATGTCGCCGAGGTCAAACTTTGAAGCTGACTTGGATGCAGACCTTGGAGTACCTATTTAGCCAACATAAAGATAAGTATTCATGATCCTTAACTTTATTTCATATTTTAAATATTTTATCACATGTGAATACTTACTTGACACTGTGAAGGAGGTGGATGAAGTATCTGCTAGATCCTTTGCCTTTAGTTTAAAACTTCTGACAGTTGAGTCTATGGCCCAAAATGCAGCTAACCATTGTTCAGTTCCGAGTTGATCGGCAAGGGAAGAGAAGTTGCTCACTACACAAGTAAACAAAATAGGATCAGTTATCCTCATAAAAGAGAAAAGAGAAACTTCCTACAGTTCTAACCTAAGGATCCTATATCCTACCCTTCAAAGTCCACTTTTTTGGAAGAGTATTCCCTAAAGGAATAGTGTTTCTCTCACGAAGAAAAACTGGTTTCTCCAGCAGGTATCATTTTTAGTAGTTTTGAGGAGTGGGGGTGGTTGCTGAGGCTTGGCTTTGAATAAAAATCTTTAGGATCCATGAGATACAAGATCATACAGGCGTGATAGTTCAGAAAGATTGAAATCCAATCCTTCATCCCTGATGATTTGTTCAAGAGTATACAACACTCTCCATAGCATTGGCATGGCCTGATTATAACACAGACTAGTCAATGTGAAAAAGCGTTGGGTAATCTCGGGGAAGGGGTATGAATAGCCAATCTGGAACGGTGCAGCCGGAAAGCAAACCCAAACAGGGGATACTGAGTCGCTTTTGAGTGAAGAATCGAATGGACGAAATATTGTTCCCGAAGGGAATCGTGTATAGAACTGATCAACTTCAGGATCAGTGAACCTACAAAGTTCTGAAGAATGAGTCTTCAGCAAGTCTTAGCTTTTTGGTGGGCTACCGTGATCCTGATCCTAATTTGGGGATGATCGGGTGACCATTTTTGTCATCGTATTACTGAAGAAGATAAGAATACAGGAGAAAAGGAGTAGAGTAGAGAAGAAAATACCTGAAGGATCTCTGATATGGGTTTTAAGTCGATGTTCTTTGATTTTAAATGGCATTACCGACTCTATCTCTTCACCCTATTTATTCGTAATGATGGTTGCAGGTTATCCCATCAAGGACGCAAGCATCGTAACGACTAGTTGATCTGTAATGGCTAGTTTGAAACAAACGGAAATATGGCAGATTTAATTATCTTAATAATCTACCATATTTGGGGACAATTGTTAGGGGCTAATTTTTATAACTGTGGATCACATATCCTTAGATTGGCCTGGATTACTGATCCTTAACAGATGCTGCAGGAAGTCTGAGGATCACGGATCCTTATTTATCGTACATATTAACTAACAATTATATCCTTGCTTTGAATTTATATCCGCAGGTGTATAACGACTTGAACTCAGTCAATGCTGGAATATCGGGGAATATGCTCTCTAATTTGCACGAGCTGAAGAACATGTAGCCGTTTTGAGGTTGAACGTGGGAGCTTCCTTCATTTTCGCTTAGTTAGTTAACCAGCTAATTTAGAATATATATATGAGGGATATTGAGCTTGATTAGACACAATACACTTGCACATTTTGCTACTCTCGAAACTGCTCTCAAACAGTAACACTAGAACTCGGTTGTAACAAGCTCAATATAATCCAAAGTTGTAATCTTTATTGTTTAATATAGTTAATAGTGATAGTTTTCACTATCCGTGGTTTTTATGCCGGCAATCTACTAGTGATCAAGGGCTTTTCCTTGTACAAATCTCTGTGTTCATCATTTCAATCATCAAGCATTCATATTTTTCATTGTTCCTCATTCTCTACATTCCATATTTGACCATACACTTGTTTATCATTCAAGCACACCACCTTACAAAATCAGATTTGGTTACATTATCATTTGTTTGATTTTTGACCAAAACAATTTCATTAACTAAAAAAACACTAGTTAAAAAAAACATTACATTATATTTTTATATATATATATATATATATATATTAATAGGAACTGATGATGAATAGTAGTTCAAGAATTTTTTAATACAATAGTATTCTAAGTTTCTATTATTTTATTGTTTATTATTATTATTTTATTGTTTCCTTATTTTATTATTTTAAGTTTTCTCATGTAACATTTAAGATAATGTCTTAGCAACATTGGTGTTCTGTTGATCTTGACCGAACAACATCGGTTTGGTATCATTATTATCAGAACCGTTACTGATATTCGTATCTATGGTTTTTAACCAATGTAAAACACGTATCGATATTATTTTGGTCATATCATGACTTTATTTTTTGGGCTTTATCTTTCGCTTGATATATCGAGTGGCGCTACCGTACCAATAATGTAATGAATCGAACCGATACCGAATGAATACCCGCCAATTGGTCATGAACAATTATCGAACATTTTAATATTTTAAGTGTTTATTTATTTTTTACATCTATTTTCAAGTATTTATTTATTTTTATTAAATATTTTATTCATCATTCAATTTAATACTTTTCTAATAACTTGCTTCTTTAACTTTAAAAGAATTCAAATCCGTAACTATATTTTTTTTTCCAACAATGCGATATAAATTTTATTGAAAATGGATACCGTGTCGATATTGTATAAAAATAAACCAAAACCGTCGATGAATTGTAGTGTGTTATTTTGATGTACTTATTTACTTTTAGAAAATTTTATTCATCATTTATTTTAATTTTTTTCTAATAACTTGCGTTTTGTGTTTATTTGTTTCACGTTATGTTAAAAAATTTATTACTTCAATATTTTTGTTCAATATTGTTTTTTTAAGTTTTAGTTATTTTATT
The DNA here is from genome assembly GCA_030545235.1 of Helianthus tuberosus. Lineage (NCBI taxonomy): Eukaryota > Viridiplantae > Streptophyta > Magnoliopsida > Asterales > Asteraceae > Helianthus > Helianthus tuberosus. Next base: position 134,580,800 of record CM060408.1, on the reverse strand, counting down.
ACTTTAAATTTAATCATTGTTTTTCTTATATTACTTTTAGATTAAGATACGATCAAAGTATCTGTTATCAAACAAAACACTATAAAAATTATACATACCTGTATGTTGTTCGGTTCAGTTCGTTATGATATCATAACGATAGGGTGTCAGTTTATTGAAAATGTTAACAATAAAATTAAATATTGGTACCAATTGATACAGATGTTGTTTAATCGGTTTCAATTTTGTTTGGTACGACAACGATACAACGTCCGTTTTCAAATAAAAAATATTGCAATGTTGAAATAAAATAGACAAAGAATGCAAATGAACATAACCGATATCAACTGAACAAGATCAGTACCGGTATTGATATTCGTTTTTATTGTTTTCGATCGATGTAATGTTCTCTTTGGAATAATATTATAGCAAATGCCGGTACCGTAACGAACCGAACGAATACTGACTGATTCCTGCCGCGAAGCACGGGGGAATCTCACTAGTTAACATTAAAAACACTCTAAAACTCAAAGATTATATTTTTTTCGATGATATCCTTTCGTTGTAAAGCCATATCCAACGCCTTTCCGGTTAGGTGGTCATGCGACTTCGAGTAAAAGTTAAAGTCTCTTTCAAATTGTCTATCCCTCATAAGCTCGACCACCTCCCGGTTCTCTTGCATATGTTAAGCCCCGAGGTCGCATATGTCTTGAAGGTGTTGGTTCATCTCGGAAAACGTTTGACTCAAGTCAGATCCCCCCGACGATGACTCCGGTCTCCTAGATTTTGCACCGCTTCTCCTACCGGGCGGTCTTTGTAGCTCCGGTACTTGCTCATCCACCCATTCCTCAACCATAAATAACAGATTTACATCGTTTAGGTTGACGTTTTGAGCGTTGGACATTGGCGTTCCGGGTTCAACCGACTCGGTGGTTTTTGACTTCTTTGTCGGACTTTTATTCGCCGACCGACTCGAAGAAGCTCCTACTGTGGGTTCGACATTGGCTCATTTAGGGCTCTGATGAAGAATTTGCCAAACCTTCAAATAGGGGAAATTCCCTCAGGCCACTTGATATTCTACTAAATCCGACCGCGATATACCCTCGTCGCTCTCGCCGTTGTTCCAACTGTTTCATTGACGCTGATAAATGTGCACTTGTTGTTAATATCGGTCCACTTGCCCGATATTGAATCCGGTTGTCGGTAATGGTCCTCCTACCCATGAGACCGAAAAACCCTTCTCAGATTCGTCTCCAAATAAACTTTTATTTTGGTTGTTTGCTAAAAAATACAAAAAATAAATACAATGTTTAACAAACAAATTAGATGTATAAATTAAAAAACAAAAAAGTCTATAATTTTTTTTACCTATTTCGGGATCCTCCGATACGTCGATCCAAGATCGAACTAACGTGTACTCCTCTTCATCGTCCTATGGTTGCACGTTTTTTTCTCGATCGGGTCTCGATTACTTCTTTCTTTTATATGGGAGGCCCGTTTGTTGCGTTTGGTGTCGTTCGTTTGCGTCGCCGGCTCCTCTGTTTCCGGTTGTGTTTCCGTTTGTGTCTTCGGGACGAAGTCGGGCTCGCTTTGTGACGAGCCGAAAGCTTGTGAAGAATTTGCAAAACCTCCCATGTTGTGGTTCGGGTTCCAACCGTATAGGTTTAGGTCCCATAAGAGGGGTTGGTTCAATAGGTTTATGAAGCTGGTTTGGTTTTGATTGTACTCGACAAACCCAACTCCATAGGCGGTGGGTCGAGTGGGAACCGGAGCAACGGTTGGTTATGAGCGTTCGTTTGGTTAGAACGAGGAGGAACGAAACCACGGTTGTAGGGATACATGGTAAAGTGCGTTTTTATATAGAGGTCTTTATAAAATATAGAGTGAAAGACTGGTTGTAGAGAGTATGATTTTTAAAAAGTGAAGTGAATGGTATTCGTTTATAAGGTTTTAATTTGTTTAACAAAAATGATCGTGTTGAACGGTAATAACACAAACCCCAAAACAAAAATACCCATTATAATTTTCACGAGGCTTCAAGTGTCCCGTTCCACTACGTAGGGTCTAATCTAATGTGAGAAGGGTGGTTTTAAAAATTTTGAATTTTTAGGAAATCCCCAATTGGCAGCCATCATTCGCAACCTTCTCTCCCCAGTTTCCTTCCTCGCACAACACACATATCGCTTTTCTCCACGGCCCCAACATCACTCCACCACAGCAGCGAGTTCTTCACGCCAGTTCCCAGTCACGTCCCCTGCTACTTGTTCCGCTAAGGTTAGATTGATTTGTTCCGGCTGCTGCTATTGTTTGTTTAATTTGTTGATTGTTTGAATATTACATCATGACTCACTCACTGGTAGATCGTTTCAATTTGGTTGGGGGGTTTTGAAATGTGTCATGAAGCTAGCTCAGGTGGTGTAGAAGATGGACCAACTCAACTTTTTAACAACTTCAGTTTGCCGCTCTCGTCATAAACAATGTTTCATATGTGAAATTTTTTCAACATTTTACTTCTTTAAAATCTTTACACAAATAATGTACATATGTGTGGGCCATCGGGGGCAAAAGTGAAGGTGCACTAATTTTAACGTATTTTACTAATTTCGTGAAAATAACGTTAAAAGCTGATAGACGGTTAATCATGCATCATGTGGCGTTGATAGCTGAAAGACAAAAGGGTACATGCACTGATCGGTTTTTGTCCCGATTGCTTGCTGAGTGTTATGTGCCTTATGTCCAAGGCTTGATGCAAAACTACTATCGAGCCGGGGCCTCTCTATTCCTACAGGGTAGAGGTAAGGCTGTCTACATCTTACCCTCCCTCCTCAGACCCTACCTTTGCTTTGCTATTGGTGGGATTTACTTAGTATGATGATGATAAAAATCTTTACACAAACAGAATATTAAAAAAGACTTTAAATTGTCTAAGTGCCGAGTTCAGTCGATTTCGTTCTCTTCTCCTTCACTGATCCCACACCGTTCTTCAGGTCTGTTTCGTTACCTTTTTTTCGCTGTTTATGTTGTATCTTGCAGCTTACATTCTCCGTTTTTGAGGGTGTAATTGATTTTTGTGCCTGCTGGTACTTTAATTTGGTTTGCTTTGTAGGGGCCATGTTGTCAACTTTCGTCAGTTGTATACTCTTGAATAACCCAAATCTGATAGTTGGTGTTGTGGTTGTCGGTTACCCGCTAGCCATTATCTCCATGTACGACCTAAAAGGTCTATTTTACAACATTTTGATGCACAAAAAGTCGCAATGTGCCCTAGGTGCGTGCCTAGCTGCGCTTTAAGTCGTTTTTTGTGCGCCTTTTGCGTCTCAACATCATCTTTTGTGTATATTGCGTCTTACTTACACAAAAACAAAGGAACTTCCGCCTTAGGTCACCTTTCGCTTATTAGATACGCCTCGTAAACACTTTTTAAAACTAACGTATAGTAGAATAAGAAGACTAATTATTTTCATATGTATTTTCCTATAATATATTAGTCTATATACTACCGCTTGGTTAATTCGACCCGAAAGAGTTAAAATATTTTTGTTGAACATCGTCTTTCCTACATCGTTTTCCTTCATCAGCGAAATATAAGCTGCAAGACACAGCATAGAGCAACAAAAATCAACATAGATACCAGCGAAAGAGTTCAGTTAATTCGACCCATTTTCTAATGCTTTAGCAGCCCGTGGCCTGCATTTTAAAAAGTTCAGTTGGTCCATCTGAGTTACCTGATCCAAAAGGGATGATATGCGGTTCAGGTGGTGTGGATGGACTAGCTGCACTTTTTAAATAGTCCAGTTGGCTGCTTTCGTCTAAGTCCACTGCGGGTCATAAACACACAACATTTAATGTGATATGATCATTGTCTTATATGTGAATTTTTTTTCAAAATTTTACTTCTTTAAACATTTTTTAGGAAGGGAAGAGAAACAAAAAAGCTAAGAGCCTAAGACAAACACTTTTTAAAAAACAACTTATTGACTTATAAAAGAATGTCCCTTTTAGTCATTTTACATGAATAAGCTAAGCCAAACACTTTTTAAAAAACAACTTATTGACTTATTGGCTTTTCCCACCCCATAAGCTAATCCAAACACTTTTTTTAAAACTCCTTTTCAAAAAGTCATAAGTCAACAAGTCCTTTTTGAGTTAAATAAGCTTAGCCAAACAAGCCCTTAATATTACAATACATTTATCTATCTGAGTTTGCCGTTCATTTTCTTGATCTTAAATTCACAGTCTTGGGGAAAATGGCAGGAATGGTGAAGGGGCAAAGTGGGGGTTTTATAATGACACCCCATAAAGTATCCATCTGCATTCTTCTTCAGGTTTATGCTCCTTCTGGTCAACTCTCTGTCCCCTTTCCGTTTGACTCCATTTCTCTGCATAATCGTCTTGGGTTGTTCTTGATTGCACTTACTAAGGTAAACCCTTTTTTGGTTTTGCTTTCTTTTCATGTTTTGTTACATAAACTTTGTGGAGATTCTTGATTGTTTGGGGACACACGGGTGTCTTGATTAGCTATGTGGATATCTGTTACAAGTTGATTGATTATAGATATATAATAATAATCTTTAAGTTGCAACAATCATTTTCAAGATACTTAATACAAACTCCCACAGGCCTTCAAAAAGCATTTAAATTTACGTGAAGAAATATATCATTGGATATATGAAATTGTAGTGCTACTTCATTTTTAGTAAAACACAAAGATTGATGTAGATGCTGTGTTAACAAGTAGGATATATCAAAATGACTAAATAACAAACAAACATACCCAGTAAATTTCCACTTGCGGTTTGCCCCATCTCGCTGAGACCCTGACTGACTCCAAATCAAAATGACTATTTGAATATTGAATATTGGAATAAACCGACAGGCAAAACGCTAATGTAGTTTGGGGCTTGTGACATTACAATTTTGATATTGTATATATGTATATCTTCTCTATTTGGTAACATGAATTTGAATATATTTCACTCAGCTTTGATTTCTCTATATTGGAGTTGTTTCTCGGTGCTTAATCATAGATTTTTCCAATTACCTCATATTAGATTTTAATCTGCTGCAGCCAAAAAGAAAATTTGTGGTAGATTGTATAGAAATTTATTAGGATCGCTTAATTTGTTCATATTTCAAAGTGTTTCTGACTTTCTGATATCCCTAATCAATCTTTGGCATGTCTAATGAATTATCAAGTTATCAGCTTTATGATTCAGTTCATCGACAACCCATCGTTGTTATGCTTTCCTTTTTTTCTGCACGTTTCACTTTTAACATCTTCTGATAAACTGTTTCTTCTCAATCTTTGTATTTTCTCTATCGGTCTTGAAGTCATGTGATGATATTTTGGAGCCAACATTGGATGAATTCTTGAAGCTTTTAAAGGAATTTGGTGGATTATTATATAACTGGTTAACTGATCATGTAACCGGAAGGTTATCTTCATTATCATCACCGGATGACCTCTTTAACTTTTTCAGTGAGTTACGAGGTGAGCAACTCTTTTGTGTAATTTTTTTTTAATTTTGAAGTAATTGTGCGTGTATAACGGTGTGATCTATAGGCATCCTTGCGGGCTTGGAAACAAGCATTATCGATGATGATCAAATAAACTTGGATCCAAATAGTAACCTTGGAATGTATCTTCGTCGTTGCATGCTTGCTTTCAATACTTTGTCATTTGAGGTATCATTTTTCTTTAACTTGTTTATAAATTAAATATAATAAAGTAATAAACCTTTCTTAGTTCTTACATACATTTTGTCGTTCTTTACATGTAGGGTATGTGCCATCTTTTGACAAATATAAAGACCTATTGTAAAGAAGTGTTTTCTCCTTACGAAATGTCACATTTGGATGACGCTAGTAATGATCCAGAGGCACCGTTAGAATATGAAAACATGGATTTGGAGAATATTGTACTTCAAAATTTTACCGAAGAACTTGAATCAAGAAAAAGGTCAAACGAAAGGGTTCCTTTTCATAACCATTCATCAAAAGCACTCTTTAGTTTAGTTGAAGGTGAGTGTTTTTTTAACATGTGTATTAAAACAGACTAATGACCTTAACGCAAGAAACACCATGTAAATGCAGATATCACGGTTTCGCCTGGTCAAAAGGTCAAACGCAATCATAGAAGTCAAATGCAAACACAGCCACCAAGTGTTGAATCCTCTGACGTGATCCTTCAGCGTACAAATTGGCAGATACAAGGATACATGTCAGAGCAAGCAGACATGATTGAAAAGTAAGCTATTTCATATATTTTAAGTTTCTGCTATTTATTATTTATTTAACTACAAATAATTTGTAGTGTTTGATATATGATATTTTTTATAGGCTTGGAAGCTCTTTTCCTATGAGTGCATTTGAATCGGTTTTAAAGCTTCTTCAGAAAGTGGCCCCGGAGTTGCATCGTGTATGTTACTTTGTAATCCGTAGTTTTTTTTCATTGAAGTTTAAATATGCTTTCTGTAAGACAATTTCCAAATTCTAACCACTTATTTATTTGAATGTTTATAGGTGCACTTTTTACGATATTTAAATAGCCTTTATCACGATGATTATCCGGCTGCTATGGAGAATCTTAGTCGTTATTTTGATTATAGGTGTTGTTCGTTATCATTCACATCTTCATTTATGTTCGTTTTCCAACAACGTGATACTTTCAAGTTTCAACCAAAGGTGTCAAAATGGGCTGCATCGGTTTGCCTTCAAACATTTTGTTGCCTATTTTGTATTATTAATAATAATAATCAACATTTTTAATAAGATAACAAAAAAACATGTTATAGTTGTAAACATTGAATGTACAATTTGGGAATATTTTAACTTTTTGAATGTACAATAGGTTAAAATATCAGGTCAAATCCAATTTTTATCAGGTCCCTTTCAAAAAGCTATCAGGTCAAATCCAAAAGTCTACAAACTAAAAAGAGTTCATTTCCTTAACAATCACTTTTACTTTTTAACATTTCGTGATAAAAATTGGAAAATAAGCTTGAAAGGGACTCTTTTTAGTTCTCATTTTCTTGTCGTTTGAACTAAGTAAACACACGGTTATTAATATTGCAGCGCAGGGATGGAGGGATCTGATTTTGTTCCCCCGTTAAGCTGCATGAACAACGGAAGATACGAAATTGCTTTATTGACGCTGGGAATGACACATTTTCATTTCGGTCACCCTAAACTAGCTCTAAAGGTATATGACGATGATGCTTTCTGCCTTTGACTTCCCTTCACATTCTTTTAAAGGGTGTTTGGACTTTGGATATACATTTTAAAACTGATTATGTGATATTAATAATCAGTGTCTGATAATCAACTGTCATTAGACGTGCTGCAAGAGTTTGTGGTTGGATTTGTTTTGACTGTTTGGAGCTGTAATTTTTAGTAGGTGTTTGTGTCCTTGACAAATTCGGGTTATTTAAGGTTTTAACTGACTGTCTATAATGACCAAAACAGACATTTTGGTATTCTTTTAATGCATTCAAATTTAAAACATAACTTACTTTTTTTTGACTGAATTTAACTTTTGTCATGAATTATCTGTTAGCTATTTTTTAGTAAAATTAGTATATGTAATTCCAGTAATTATATGTTTTTATACTATTATTAACGATGAAAATGTTGGTTAAAATGGGGTACATAGGTAATCTTTATCTTTATCTATCTTAATAAGTTTTTTTGCAGCAGGTATGAAACTATTCATTTGAACCCTAAAAAAACACAATTTTATGACTTAAAGTTGCAATAATAATTACAATCAGATTGCTTATAAATGTTGGCGTAATCTGATGTCCTTTTGCTTCTCGTTTCAGGTTTTGACTGAAGCGGTCCGCGTCTGTCAGCTGGTACACTTATTATGCTCAAATAATTTTATTTAGTAACTAATAGTTTCTCTAATGTTCTATTCTATTTGTTTCATGTATTTTAATTTACTTTTTTTTGTCTACAAATTGTAGCATAGTGATGATACTTGTCTTGCATACACATTAACCGCCATTTGTAACCTGTTATCCAAAGTTGGTATCTCAAACATAACTGGAATCATGGGAGCATCAGATTCACATGTTTCCACATCAATGTCTGTCCAACAACAGTTATTTTTGCTTCTTAGAAGAACTCTAAAAAGAGCAGATTCCTTAAAGTTAAAGCGTCTTGTGGCTTCCAATCAACTGGCACTGGCTAAATTTGACTTAAAGGTAGGTAATAGATACGAGTAAAGGTGCAACATTTGGGTTACTTGGGTAACAAGTCATATGGGTTCATGTCAAAATGGGTAGATTTTTGGTGCGGGTGAAACAGAGTGGGTCATCCATCACCTTCACCTGTAACACTTACGTAAAATAATTTTTATTTTTTCATTAGTATGTTATTTAGAGTGTCAATATGATTACCATAGTTTTGTTTTCTTTAGAAACAATATAATAAAATAATAAAGTACACGGATGGTCCCTGTAGTTTACCAAAAGTTTGGATTTGGTCCCTAGCTTTCTAAAAGCATACGGATGGTCCATGTGGTTTGCACTTTGTAACACATTTAGTCCCTAGCAAACAAATCTAAAGGTTTCAGCAAGTCCATGTTAAGGACTAAATGTGTTACAAAGTGCAAACCACAACGACCATCCATGGACTTTTGAAAAAAATGGGGACTAAATGTGTTACAAGTTTACAAACCACATTGACCATTCGTGTACTTTTGGAATGCTAGGGACCAAATCCAAAATTCTGGTAAACCACAGGGACCATCCTTGTACTTTACTCAAAATAATATAAAGGAGGCTTATGTATTGAACATTTACTTTGGGCATCTTTCGACATGTTTATTTATTAAGCTCTTTTTTAAATTTCATAATTTGACCCGTTTGAGATAAAACATAACCTGTTCCTAGTTGAAAGGGTCGAAACTGCTACCTCTACGCGACTTCTGTTTTTTTGGGCATGTTAGTGATTGTGTTTATTGCTAATGCAGCATGTTCAACGACCATTATTATCTTTCGGTCCTAAAGCTTCAATTCAGCTCAGAACTAGTCCGACAAACGTGTGCAAGGTACTATGATACTTTGATCATACATTGTTGAACCTAACTTTGCAAAATTTTGGAATAAACTAACGTTGACGCCTTGCTTTCGTTCATGTTGTAGAAACTTAGATTAAGTTCTCAGTTGATACACCAATTTGATAATGAAAGCTCAGTAGTGACAATTGACGGTGCTTTGAGTACTTCATGGTTAAAGAATCAAAGGAAGCTGACAACTACACTGGTTTTCCCCCCAGAAAGTGGGCCCGAGAGCAACCGTGATACGTTTTATTCATGGTTACAATCAAGTTCTGTTCCTGGATCTGTGTTGCAGCTTGTGGGGTCTTCTTATTTAGTTAGTGCGACATCTTGGGAGCTATATGGAAGGTACTCTTATTATTATCTTCTAAATGTGGCAGTTTTCAACAGAAATGGGTTGTAAAAATGTCTTCTAAAACATTTTATATATGAAAAGAAATTGTTCTTGACCTACGCAGTTAAATTGGTGATATATCAGTTCCTACTTGCTACAATTGTTAGTGTTTTGCAAGTTGCAAAAGGTTAATTTGTTAATGGTAGGCGAGTATACCGAATTGTTAGTGTTAAATTGCTGTATATATAAATTCTACATGATATTAAGATTACCAATATCCCACTGCGATAACGGATATCTCAAATATCGGTCGTTGAACGATATCCAACTTTTTACCTCATTAACTTCATAGTACTTGACATAATATAATTGTAACCAGATTTAGTTATAAGAATATATTTTCTTTTAGAAAAAAGTGATCCGGGTTAATCCGATCTACGGTATAAAGTGACCCGTTTTGGCTTGAACTCATTTGATCTGTATTTTTGTTATTCGTGAGGTAATGTTTTGATGTTTTCTAACCGTTTTAAATTTATGTTCTTTAGTGCTTCTCTTGCTCAGTCAAATGCTCTGCTTTTTGGCAACTGTTTTGCTGACTCTTCAAGGTAAAACATGTCATTTTTAACTGTTTTCATCATTTCGTTTTCATTATGTTGTGTTACTGTTATGCTCTTATATGGAGTTTTATTCTGAAATGGAGTTTGTCTATGATTGGTACAGTTCAGCTGATCTTGCATTGGCGTATGGGAAACTCATCCAACATTTAGCTGTGTATAAAGGGTACAAAGGTCAGACTAAATTCTAATGTATTTTATTATATTAAGTCTAAAACTATTAGGGCACTCCATATATACTATACATGTAATAAAGTTATAAAAACATAAATTTCACGTAAAATAAGTGCCAGAAAGATCCTGATTATCTATTGCACCATTTAGCTGTCATGTTCCTTTCTCTTGAATGCTTCTAATTCTTTTTGTTCTTTCGTGGCTTTTATTATTATTTTTATTTCTTATATACTATTGCTACATTCTGTCAACAGAAGCCTTTGCAGCCCTCAAGATAGCAGAAGCAAAGTTTTTGTCGGTTTCAAAATCTGGAATCTTGCCAGTTAAGTTACAGCTGCTCCATGAGCGCGCTTTACACAGGTGTGTCAGATATTATTACAAAAGTTACAATACTTCAACTATTATTATACTTATTATTATTTCAATTTTCTTTGTTTTGAAAAGCAGAAGTAACTGAGCGAAATTGCCACCTCTGCTCTCCATGAATCTTTCTCGTTCATCAAACTTTGTTATTTTCTCCTTTTATTATATAACTTCTTATATTCTAATGATCTTGTAGGGGGCATTTAAAACTAGCTCAACAAATATGTGATGAACTCGGAGTTTTGGCTTCTCCAGTAACCGGTGTGGACATGGAGATCAAGACCGAAGCTAGTCTACGCCGTGCTCGCACTTTGCTTGCCGCTAACCAGTTTAGCGAGGTCATTAAATTTCTCCATTTCTTTATGTTGATAATTGTTTTCTCTCCATAAGCTGATGACTTTTCCCAACCAGACACAATATATTCTGATATCGGTCATACCACTATGCAAAATTATAGATACTTAGTGTTATAATAGTGATCTAATGAGTAAAGTACACAGATGGTCCCTGTGGTTAACCAAAATTTTGGATTTGGTCCCTAGCTTTTCAAAAGTACACAAATGGTCCCTATGATTTGCATTTTGTAACGCATTTAGTCCCCAGCTAACAAAGCTAAAGATTTCAGCAGGTTCTAGTTAGGGACTAAATGCGTTACAAAGTGAAACCACAGGGACCATATGTGTACTTTTGGAAAGCTAGGGACCAAATCCAAAATTTTGGTCTCTACTAGTCTACTTGCATAAAGAACAAAGAGGTAACTATTTCAATTAAAGAAAATGCCGATGTGGCCATAGTTATCAATAGCGTCCATAGCGGACGCTGTCGCGAATAGCGTAGCGACGCGGCCATATGCCGCTAGAAGGTACTATGCAACCAAATAGCGACGTTTGACGGCAGATTCTGGCGCCGGTGCTGCAACTTCTGCCGGAAACGTGGAAGAGGGAAACCAGAGGCTCAAATTGATGGAAAGAAAGAAGCGGTACCTTGTTTTGATGGCGTTCATAGTGGTTTTCCCACTGCTTTTCTGTAATTTCATGGCGGCGGTGGATCTGGACGGCGGAGGTTACAAATGGGGTGAAAAATTAGATATTTTAGGTTTAAATTAGTTTGTGTAGTTTTACAATTTAACCCCTGTCTTTCTGTAGTTTACATTTATCCTCTAACTTGTAAATTTTTACATAAAAAGAGTGAAATTAGTTTGTGTATTTTAACATTTAACCCCCTCTATCTTCACCAGTTTACATTTGGTTCTTAAACTTACAAATCTATACATATAAAGTATAAAATTAACATTGTAATATATGCATATAATTATAAATAGCTATATTTTTATTTTTAAAATTTTCTACTACCTTATTGCTAAACACGAAATAGCGGGCGCTATTTCGTCGCTATCGCTATATAGCATATAGGTAGCCTGTCGCTATTGACCGCTATTCGCTATCGATAACTATGGATGTGGCAGAGGATGTATCGCAGGTTACCTGCTATCAAGGAAAATGAATTACTTTGTTTTGAAATTATTCAAAAAGTTTAAAGACTTTTTGTTGTTAATTTAGAAAATATTCTAAGATATAGTGGTAGTTAAACAATAAAGAGCGTTTTGAACTGTGCAGGCAGCTTCGGTTGCACATTCTCTCTTCTGCAAGTGTTACAAATTTAACATGCATGTGGAGAATGCAACTGTTCTTCTTTTTCTTGCCGAAATCCACAAGGTACCAACCGTCATATACAGCCGATTTTAGTTATATTTATGCAAAGATTATTATACATTTTAATTATGATATTGCAGAGATCTGGAAATGGTGTTTTGGGAATTCCATACGCATTAGCAAGCCTATCGTTTTGTGAATCATTTAATTTGGATCTTTTGAGAGCTGCAGCCACTCTGACACTAGCCGAGCTGTGGCTGTTGCTTGGACCGAGACACGCTAAAAGAGCGTTAAACCTTATTCATAGTGCTTTTCCTATAATCCTTGGTCAAGGTGGTCTTGAGCTTCAATCTCGGGCCCACATTGCAGAAGCTAAATGTTACTTGTCAGACTCGAGCATTTCAGGTGGTCCAATCTAATAACTGTTTCTAGAACTATAGAGTTATCCTTATCTTGGCTTTGAAAAGCGCGCTTGATTCTTTTTCATAAATATCTGCACGTTTATTTTTTCAGTTTCGGAAGATCCCGATATAGTTCTTGATTCGTTAAGGCAAGCTTGTGAAGGACTTGAAGCTTTGGAGGTTAGTTAATTTCTGTTCTAGAAACATTTGACTAATGATAAAATGTCCAAATGCCCCCCCTTAATAAGGACCTACTTGTAGACCAAATTCAAAGTTACAAATTTGAAGCCATGTATTGAATAATGCTGTTTTTTAATGTTTTGTTTTCAATTAGTATCATGAGATGGCAGCAGAAGCATATTACGTGATGGCCATTGTGCTTGATAAGTCTGGGCAGATGGAACAAAGAGAAGAAGCCGCAGCCCGTTTTAAGCAACACATTACCGCACTTGAAAATCCCATAAAGCCGGAAGATCCACTTGTCAATTTGTTGTAATGTAACATATTTATAAGTAAATTTTGCTCCATTGATATCTTTAACATTAAGGTAGTTTACAAAATCATATTTAATCTGAAATGTTATATGTAAAGAATTAGAGTTTATTGCAGTCTGCAGTAGTAGCTTTTGATATGCTGTATGTATGTATCAAAATGACTTTAGACGTGTTATCTTTATGATTGTCAATGTGCAAAACATATGATCTCGTTAAAGAAACGAGCAACTATTGCACCTTGTTTTCAGTATATAAGCAACCTAGATTGATTGAAACAGGTTTAATGGGATCTGAGTTTGGGTTTAATATGAGTTTTCATAGTTTGACTGTAACATTTTTTTCACACCATTTAAACAACTTTTCTTCTCATACTAAAAACCTTGGACCTTTAAATCACACTAGTGAATCAACTCTATACACATGTGCGTTAACTCACATATTAAAATTGACTGCTTTTCTGATTATGTATATATTTAAAGGTAACTTTCCTTTGTGAGGGAAAGTTACTATTGAGCTTGTTTAAGTTTCAACGCTCAAGTTACAATCAATTATGCATAAATAACACTCTACTCTCAATTAAACTCTTGAACTCTCAAATGAATTAATTTGATGTCAATGATTTTCTTTCAACAATGAACCACTGAATGAATTTTGTGATCTTTACGAACCAATAAGATTCAAGAAAGCTTTTTCATTTTTTTTTAAACTTTACTAAAGCCAAAAGTAATTTGTTATTGTTAATGAAATTAACAACATTGTATCATTTAAACAAATAAATAATGACATTTAATATTCATACGGGTCAAGAAGATTAAAGTCTGAGTGTATAAACTTAATAAAATAACTTTATCTTTTAATTTTCCTTTTCTTTTTTGATTTCTAGCCACTCTTGGTGGTATTTTATCTCACGATACGCCACTTACTTTTTTCTTTTGAAACGTGAACTTCCTTAGAAACCGCCAACCCAAAAATAGGGCGACCAAACAACACAAGAGAACTAAATAATTACAAAATTACACCACTTGGTCCACGACACGGACCTAGATTTTAATCTACTACTAATCCAAAGGAATCCAATCGATTTAATGTCATTAATGATGTCTTCCACCCAGCCTTGTTTGTTTGAAAACTTCACTCCATTCCTAGCACGCCAAATACTCCAACAACTAATGATCACAATCCCATGAAAAATCTCTTGAGCCTTCTTTTTCAAACCAACATGATTATATAGCTCCAAAAGATCCCTGAAAGAAAAAAAAAAAAACAACAAATGATGCAACCTTGCACCATATCGAGACATGTTGCCAAACAGTACACGCCACTATGCAAGAAGAGAAAATGTGGTTACTTGTTTCATCGTTCGATCCGCAAAAAGGACACGTGGCATCTTCGATCTCGATATTCCTATCTCTAAGCGCCACCCCAGTTGGAATCTTTCCTATTTCGGCCCTCCAAGCGAAAACGTTGCATTTCATCGAAATCCATTTGCACCACTTCATCACATAATTGCCACTATTACTCTCACCGATCCACATCCATTTATCATCGCGGTCATTATAGTTAATAGCGTCCAAATCTCTGTTAAGCCAATTCAACTCGGTAATCTCCATAGAACTACCTTGTCCATTTTTCCATGTGCACTCCACTGCTACCGAGCCACCGACATTGTTAAATAACCTGCTCGCTACGGTACATTTTTTCTCAACTTCTAACTTAAATAAATTGGATATAAATCTTTTACGTTTTAACGGTTCGTTATGAAGCCAAGCTTCCAACCAAAACGATGTATTTCGACCGTTTCCAACTGCACTCTTGAAAAAGCTTCGGAGGGGGTATCCTTTATCACGGTTCTTGCAAAAGATTTCACGATATTTTTCCATACCCCATTCAAACGTTTTTTCACCGGAAGAAAATCCCATTGATTTCTACTAGTGTGAAGCGCTTTCACCACCTTCTTCCATAAATGATTCCTTTCTGTATTGTACCGCCATCCCCATTTTGAAAGAAGCGCAATGTTTATATGCTTCAATTTACTTAACCCAAGCCCCCCTTCTTCTTTAGGGATAGAAACTCGTTCCTAAGCCACCCAATGCATCTTTCTTGACTCACCCGACCCCCCCCCCCCCCCATAAAAACCTTCTAATAATTGACTCCAAGTCATTTATAACTTTTGTTAGAACCTTATATAATGAAAAATAGTAATTCGGAAGACTTTCACGAACGGACTTAATTAAAATGATACGTCCACCAATAGAGAGAAGGTTAGATTTCCACATAGAGAGCCTAGCTTCAAAAATGTCGTACACCGGTTTCCAATTGTTAATTCGGTTCATGTTAGCCCCCACCATTAATCCAATATACTTGAAAGGGGTACTCTCCGCTTTGCACCCCACCACCTTAGCCTTGTCCTTCACATCCGCTAGGTCCACTTCAATACCGTACAAGTTGGATTTTGATTACCAAGGTGTAGCGCATAACCATCTACTTGTATGCGAAGACTCGATAAGTTAATTTTTAGCCCTGCACACATATAAAACACACGAAGGATTCTAACCCCATGATGTTAATCACAAAATTCCAATTCAAATTATTGTAGGCCTTCTCGAAATTATTGAAAGACACTTACTTTGGCATTAAAAGAAAGATTTAAATGCCATATTAGTCCCTGTGGTTTGGGCCATTTTGCCAGTTTAGTCCAAAGGTTTTATTTTTCGCCTATGGGTCCAAAAAGGTTTCACTGTTGCCATTTTCGTCCACTGGGTTAACTTCATCCATTTTTTATATTAACGAGAAGGGCAATTCGGTCATTTTATATATAATTCTGTTAACTAGAAGGGCAATTCGACCATATAAAATGATCGAATTACCCTTCTCGTTAACATAATTAATGGATAAAGTTAATCCAATGGACTAAAATGACAATAGTGAAACCTTTTTGGACCCATATACAAAAAATAAAACATTTGAACTAAACTGATAAAATGACTCAAAGCACGATAACTAAAATGACATCTAACTCTAAAAGAAATTACCATTAATTCATTCAGTATATTTACAAAAGCCAAAAGCAAAGCTTATAATATTAGAATTTACAGTGACCCCCTACATTCCTATAACAATCCAACATAACCCCCTGAAATTTACAATTCCAACAAGATATCCTCCTCCCCAATAAGAAGAGGGCAGTGACAGAATGATGAGAAGATGCAAACCACCACACATTGAAACAAAAACACAAACATGATGACGGCCACTACCAGTGAAGAATTCAACGTGGTGGTGGTACCGTCGGACCGTTACGGTGTGGACCCAAGCCCCTTTACGTCATCCGATGACACCTGGCACGATCCTGCCTACAACGATGAAGAGTTTCCGGCACTTGATGCCTTGCACTTCTTCCGCATCGAATCGGGTTCTGATAAATCCGGTAATCGTATTCTTCGGATCGTCGGTAAATACTTCCCAGGTACGCTCCTCTTGTAATCCGTGTGATTTTTTTAGGGTGGTTTTTAGATTTTCACCTCTTGCTTGCTTGTTTTTATGAAGAAATAGTTTTCGTGGTTTAGGGTTTGAAGAAAGTAACTTGACTTTATGTTAGATTAAAGGAAGGATTTTTGAAGGGACACAACTAACTGTAATCAATTTGGGGATTTTTATAGAAATCTTTATATTATTAATTTGACAGATAGAATGTTGTAGCCTTTGGTTGGTTTGATGAAGGCACTAGATGGAATATACATGCATACATGGTTTATCTTTACTTGTAGTTCCAATCCAATAAAGATTCATCACATGGAAATGAAAAATGTATGAAAGTAACAGTCTTTTCGTAGAGGAATTACTAATCTTTATGCGATGGTGATGATGATTAAATGCCGATAAATGAATCAATGTTTGTAATTTACAAATGAATACAGCCCCAGTTATCGGTGGAGAATGGCTGAAGAAATACATTATATACAAATTATCAACCGAGTTGCCAGAAGGGCCGTTTTGTATCGTTTACATGCACTCAACCGTGCAAAACGAATACAACAACCCGGGAATCACCATTTTGAGGTGGATTTATGAACAACTTCCTTCAGACTTTAAAGACAGGCTTCAGGTTTTCTATTTTGTTCATCCTGGTCTTCGTTCCAGGCTTCTTATTGCTACTCTTGGTCGGTTCCTATTAAGCGGCGGGTAACTTTCATATTATACCATACTTAATAATTAGAGTAAACTTTTGTTTTGCTCCCTGTGGTTTGGTCATTTTAATGGTTTTGCACCAATCATTTAAAAATTGTTATTTTCCTCCAATAGTTTAATATGTTTTTTCCCAATTAGCTCCTTGACACTAACTCCATCTAAAACTTTTGTTAACTGAAAGGGTATTTTGGTAACTAAATAATTAATTACTTAT